>JAGHQL010000100.1:0-94759 GCA_020080175.1 Glutinoglossum americanum
CCGCCCCCCCCGGCCCGGCCCCGCCCGCCGTGGCCGCACTACCCGCCCCCCGCCCCCCCCCCCCTCCCCCCCCTCCCCCCCCCCCTCCTCCTCCTCCTCCTCCTCCTCCTCCTCCTCCTCCTTCTCCACCTCCTCCACCTCCTCCGCCACCGCCCGCTTCACCCCCGCTTCCAGAGCTACCCCCGCCCTCCTTGCGTGTATCTTGTGGTAGGAGACTTGCTATCTCCTGAAGAGCATTGTTGATACGATTACGACGTCCCTGTTCAGCAATCTTGTGGGACGTGCGTTTAGAGGTGAGATTCGTTGAAAGCGTCTCTGGATAGGAGAGGCCCGGCAGATTGTTGCCTTCTACAATATTTTGATAATTTGACTTGGAGGCAAGAAGTAGAGCAGACGTTTCAGCAGACACTTAAGATTAACTAAAGTCAGCCGTATATCTAAGGGTTAAGAGGGTATCTTTGCGAACTTACATCCTTCAGGTAGTAAGGGTTTGATGCTAGGGGATATTTTTGGCCGCAATGCTGGGCTGACTTGAACTGAACCGCCACTCCGCTTCTTACTACTGCGAGAATTTGTTTGCGTGTCCGCAATCTTAGCGGATGCCGTTCCATTAGGAGTTGTGGCTATCGCTTGCTGCGGACTGTGATCTCTTGTCGATGGGGTGCTCATAGCCTTAGCAATTGGGGTCCTACTTATACTAGACAGAGTTGGTGTTGATTGGCTATCCACACTGCGGGTGTCAAGGTGAGAAAGTGAGGGCTTGACGCTGGCAGGACCCCCACTATCATCAGCCATACATTCTACCACGCTCCCGCGGGGGAAGTCCTGGCCATTCTGCGCCTCATCCGTAGGGTTTTGCATTGGTGGATTTGAAAGCTTCATTAGTGATGCAGGTGTGGCTGGGGCAAGCTCCGAATTTTCTTCGGTTTGTGTTAACCCCTCGGAATTTCGGTTTTGCCCACTCTGAGATCTCCCTACCGGCGCGGGCCCTGGAGGAGGAGGGGGTGCCATAAGCGCTTCGGACAGAGGCTCCGGAGAGATCGATCCGCCTTCAGAACTATCCTGTTGATACGGGGCAGGATGAGACCCCGGCGTTCGACGCGGACTTGTTGAACCCTCGCCAGCAGGCGGGGGTTCCTCAATGGCGTCTTTGAATCCCTTGGTCGAGTTGAGAGAATTCGGCGGGGCTTTCCGCCGGGTTTGTGGTTTCATCGACGGCGATTGCTGTACCACCCGGGCCGGAGGCTTTCGGGTAGTGGCAGACATTTTCCGCCTCGGTTTCCGGGGAGGCGCTGGACTCGTGTTGGATGGGACCGCAGCGGTTGGCAGATCTATGCTCATGTCTGGCGATGTAGCGATGGCGCCATCGTAGTGATTTAGATTGGGATACGAGACACGATGGGCATGGTTCTGCGCTTCTAACGCTGGAGACGTGAGCGGGCTAAAATATGCTCCAGGAACCGTGTATTCGGGAATAGCGAAATTGGTATCCAGAGGTGTGACCGCGGGTGAAACCAGGGGCGTAAAGACCATCTAAAAAGGTATATCAGTCAAGCTCTTCACCAGACCAAAATCGGCCAAGCTTGGAGTGAATGAGTCGGCGAATGTATATATACCTGGTCCTCCTTCAAACGTTGATGGTATCTCTCTAGAAATGCCAGCGATTGAGGATCAATTTGTTGGTAGTACCGAGCACCAGTACCTGCGTGCATCTCCACGCTATTTGGTGTTAGGGGAATGACCGACTGTTGTTGGTAGTCTTGCTGCTGGCGTTGCAGATAATTGATTTGCGCATTTAGCCCCAACACCACCCCCGCCGATGTCTGATCCATATGGCGCATTGGTACTGTCGAGTGGATTTGGTGGTCGTTGAGGTCCTGTTGTTGCTGTTGCCGCTGCTGATGCATGTAACTTTCCTTTGCTGCGACCCCTCCATCACCTCGTCCCTCGCCTCCTCCATCGAAGCTCATATCCATGGCATGACTCCCGTCCTGCTGCGCCGTAGCGTGTTGCCCAGCAGATTCGAACGGCGGGAAATTCAACTGAAAGTCCGCAAGATCAAGGAAATTGGCGAAATCGTCTTCAGGAGCCGAAACCATCGGGTCGTGGTGCCCCGACATTGACTGCGACCATGATCGAGATGAAGACTCCTCTTGCATGGCAGGGACGGGTGGCGACGTCCGCTAGACTCTTCTCCAGTCAAATAGACGAAGGCCGTACGGGTGATGAGGGAAGATATCGTAGGGAGAGTATTGAGTATCTCGCTGGCATCCGGACGCCAGTCAAGGTACAAACGCTACGAAGAGAGAAAGATGCGCAAGCGTTGACGGGCGAGTCGGGTAATTTGGGGTAGCGGTGTCTTTAATCTCAAAAGACCCCCACATCCAAGTCCAGGTTCCCAGACTATTCACGGTCTCGCGCAACCTCAAGAGCCAAGTTTGCGAAACCCGTCGCAAAAAATTGAAAACGAGCGGTCGTGTCGTCGTCCTCGTTGCGCGTAGAGGAGATGCAAATCGACGTTCGAGAAAACAGTGAGAGCAGCAGATGGAGTGGATGGAGGAACGTGCTCCAGGAGGGTGAAGAAGCGACCGAATCAAACCTAGACAGCTCCCCACCCGACCTCAATCAGCCCGGTAGGATAAGCAAGACAGAGCAGGAAAGGGCATGAAAAGAACCCGCGGAATGGGCTGTAAAAGCAACGCGGCGACGGCAGAACAGTCCCGCAACAACCCTACTGCGAACACCGCGAACACTGGCGAATACTGTGAAAAAAACACTTACTATTGCATTGTGTCCTGAGAGTGGGGGTTTTGATTGGTAAACCAGGGCCAAATTAACAGCTCGGGCGAGTGTGTATGTATGATGCTTCCAGAATCCAACCTGCAAAAAGCAACGCGGGCAAATTACGAGGAGAAGAGGAATCTTGCACAGCGAGCGTCTGCGGGGAATACGGTATCGTCCGGTTGCTGGACAGTCTCCCCTCTCTGCGCTCAGGAATCTTCCACAACCTCGCTCTCTGCTGCTTCCACAGCGGTGCGTGGGGGGACAACCTTGGGGGCTAGCCCTTGTACCCTCCCCCTCCCTTCCTCTTCCGCAAGGAGCTCACCTGTCTCTTTGAAAGCCCGTCAAAACCCACCCCAACGGCCTCGGCTTTTGCAGGCCCGAAGCAGGCTGCTGGGACTAATGCAGCCATGGAGAGAGAGGCAAAAACCTCTTTTGCGAGGGGATCTAGAACGGGGGTTTCTCCGAGACCCTAACCCCGAAAAGAACTTATGGACCACAGGCGCCAGTGCTCCACGCTGCCTCCGAACGTCTCCCAGCGTTGCCAACGGATCCGACAAAGTTTTCTTCGCCTTTGTTGCCGCTTTTATGGCGGATGTCGCCCCCCATATTCCGCGGCCACTTGAAGGCCGATGCCTGGATTTGCGGTGTTTGGCGACGCCTCAAATGGGTGAAGCGTTCGCCGTGACAACCCATGCGACTGCATGGATCGCATCCAAAAGGACATTATCGTTATAGGGTCAAGCATCGCCACAGAGCACTCTACTCTCAACGTCGGGGCTTTCTCGTTCGGCACGTGCTGCACGTAAGGGTGGTGAAACTGAATCCCAACTAGATCCCACCTAAATCCCAGACTTGGATCGATACCACCCAGGATGGCTGCGCTGACTTGGGGAGACGAAGGCCATCGAAAAATGAGTCGGCGAGAAACAAGTCGCCCGCCTGAGAAACCCCGTAGAATTATTTCGTAAAGCGCTTAACGTTAGATGTGGCCGCGAAAACTCCAGATCTACGGCAAGTGTCCCAAACAGAGAATACGTGATACCCTCATATTCCCCAATGGAACGACCTCTTACCCTCTTGTAGCACTGCAACAGACACCCACGATCCATGGTCCTCGGACTCAGAATCTACATGGGTGAGTTAAGAAACGCCAAGCACTCCTAGGATAGGGACCAGCCCTCCTGCCCTCCAGCCCTCCAGCCCTCCCAGCGAAGTGGGTCCTTACGGAGCGTGGAGGGCCAGAATTGGGGCTAGAACTCGTGCTTTGAACCAGCTAAGCTTTGCCTCTTGAACCGAGGTGGGCCACTTTAAGATATACATGTGTATCTATTTACATGCTTACATATACATATCGCGCGCACACATACACCACAGGCCTAGCACATCTCTGCCCTCTGGACCGTGGGCCGGCGATGATGGCACTTGAGCTTAGACTAGGCAGACGTCCCATCCTTTCCGTTTAGAACCAATATATATATATGTACGAACCATTCTTTTTTTTTTTCCCCTTCCCTCGAGACCGATACAAGCGGTTGCTCAGATGGTATAGTTTCGCGGTTTCTTGAATCCGAGGAGTGCTGCGCAGGTTATGCATAGCTGCACTCGAGATGAGATGGTGTGTGCTGGTGGGTTATCTTACCCCTGGCCTATAACAAATGCATCTTAGGGCGCAATATCGACGACAGCCTCCTTTCTTTCGGCGGTGGGACGAGACGCGACGACCACCCGCCGAGCTGGTAACCTACCGGCGATGGCGTACCTACTACATACAGACAAACATGCACCCGATACCTATGCCCAATGGCACGTTGGCATTTCTGCGGTTCCTTGGGCTAGTTTGGAAAGGGAAAGATCCACCACAAGCATACACGGCGGCCTCTAAAGTCAATTCCGTTGGAGGTTAATCATCCAAGCATGCTCGTCATCACCGCCTTCCAATTGGATGATCCGTGCTCCCCTTCTCTCTTTGCTTTTCAAAAAAAAGAAAAGAAAAAAAGAGAACAGTCATTTGCGGGGTACGACTTACTCGCATTCTACTGCAGCAGCTGTGACATCCGCACCACGTCCCATCCACCCGTCCCGTCTGCTTGTTTCGCTCGCTCGCTTTCCTTTTTTACAATTAAAACAAACACCCAGAACTGGCGGTTATGGGTGGATGGGTGAATAGATGGCGTGATTTTCTGGAGGAAAGGAAAAGAGGAGGCGGCGGCAGGGCGAAAAAAAAAAAAATAGGTTTTAATAAATGTCGCGGTTATATACCATGGCAGACTTTTTTTTTTTTTTTTTTACCGAACCACCTGTCGTCACGGGGGATTTTTCCCATTACATCGCACCCGCCCAGGAACCAAATGCTCTTGGGGCACGCAAGGAGGCCGGGGGCGCCGTGGAAAAAAAAAAAAAAAAAAAATTCCAGGGATAATATCCCCCGCGCAGATTGGTAAGTCGGTTTGGTTTGGCATATACGGAGAGGGGGGGGTCGGGTATACTACAAATTCACAATCCCTATTACCGGAAAATGGGTTGGATCGCACGTTTACTAAGATGTTACGCCGCAACCCAGTTACGTATGTATATACGAATAGATAGATTGACATACGCCACCGGAAGCGGCGTGGGGGTTTCCTCCTCCACCCCTTTCATATAATCAACTGTTCCTACCGGCTTACTCCCTGAGGGTAAAAAAAAAAAAAAAAAGCCTTAGTTGGAGTACCCAAACGCCATTATTTATTTATTTTTTCGTTTCTGCGTGTCTGCCTGGATATACCACGATCGGGTTCTACGAGAGAAAAACGCGTTCCCGCAGGGTCAGGATGTCGTGAATTTAGCTCGTGAACACTGGGGGGGGAGGAGGAAGGGATGTACCTGTCATTATAGGCTTCTTCCGAAGGGGACCATCGCGCATGTGTCAAGAGGGGGGAACTCCCATACCTATTCGGTACCACGATCTCGGACGCATTGGTACAAAAAGCCCCTCAGGTCCGCATTGATCCCCCTTTCACGCACGCAGCCAGCCGAGTCAGTCAGTATAGCCTGCCTTCCACGGAACCTGATTGCCGGAGTCTAGGTGCAGAAGCAAACACCATCGTTTCATTTTCTACGTTCATGTCGAAACAGCAATAACGTGGTCGACGGGAAAAAAGAACAGACTTTGCCGCCACCCCTTAAAGACCCACCTTCCCCTAAATAATTGAAAAAAACTGATAGAAGAAGAATTCTGCGCACTTCAGACCTCCAGATCCATTTTGCGGTTGAATTTCTTTGCCAGTGTATATTCCCACGCCCGAAAAGCCCAACCCATCCAATTCGGAAATCAAAATAAAGAAGAGGGGGGAATGGGGAAAAAAAAGAATGGAAGATTGACCCGGGGAAATTTTTGCCATAACTTTTCCGTGGGAGATCCTGAAAATGCCGAGCAAATCGGGGGAGGTCGGGCCGAGAGGGGATGGTATTCCTGCCACCGTGATACTGAAGCAATAACATCGCACTCACAACCCTCAATCTTCTCAATCCCCCCCTCCTCCACCAGTAGGATCCATCTCACCCTCTCCGCCGGCTGCCCGCTGTAAATTCGTCGAAGGCCTCAGCCTGGCAATAATTTGTGCGAGCATTCCTCTCTAAAGCCAACAACCAGCAGCAAAAGACCATGAATCAGCAAATCAGCCATCACGACCACACAATCGTCAAACTTAAGCAAGAATAAGGAATCATAGGAACCACCCCAGCCACACAGCAAAATCGACACCAACACGTGCATGACTGAGGGTCTGTACCGTCAAGAATGCATCTCTCATCCCCCCCTGACGCTCAACGTCATTCTGGCTTGTTATCGCGTAGGACTGGTTCATCCTTTTGCAGCTCGTGAGACCGTGGGGTTCGGTATTACCTTCGTCGGGGTTTCCGCCGGTGGTAGCGGGTGTTTGGCCGCCGCGCCTTCGTAGCCGCCCGTGGGAGCGAATGGTATCGTATTGGAGGGATGACCAGCCGGAGGAGCCTTGATGGGCGATGTTGATGCCGTTTTGGGCGTCTTCCTGAGCACGAAGATCAGGGGAGAAGATCTACATCACCACCATGGATGGTTAGAAACGCTGCTGGTAGTTTGTGATTACCTAACATGCCTTAATTGTGTGGTCAATCCCTGAAACGGCTAACATCGGTTCGTAGGGGTGGCCTTGGGGGTCCCATATCAACACAAGTGATTAAATTGGTATATTGTCGGGTCACGTACCTTGAACAACATTCACAACCTCCCCATCCCCCTCTAGAATGTTAACTAGCTGTGAAGTCCTCTTGTCCCATATGAAAACGTGCCCCGAGTCACTTCCCGAGACGACATATTCATCCTCTAGCCCGAAGAAGTTGACATCTTTCACCGTCTTAACATTGCAGTGCCCACGGTACTGGCGTGTGTGTGAAGAACATGGAATGTCTCTTCCAACTTTCGCTCTCCTGCCGCTGTTGTCGAAAGCCGATGCCCACATCAGGCGTCCCCCAAACTCTTCGTCTTCGCTATCCTCCTCATCCGAGTCCGCATCTTCGTCGTTGTCGTCATCGCCACTCCTCGAACCGAAATTTACGGCAAATTCACCTCGAAGATCCAAGATTATTTCATCTTCCGAGAGAGAGTCTTCTTCGATAGAAGCGGAGCGGGACGAGTAGGGGGGAGGCGAGTCTCCCCGACCTGATTCGGGGTTATTTGCTCTCCGGCTCGCTGTAGCAGGACTCGAGCTCGAACTCGGTTCGGCCCTCTCTCTTCTCACAATATCAACATCCTCAACAACGTCATCATCTTCATCATCATCCAAATTGATTTCTTCCCGGACTGCCTCATCCTCAACGCCAGATGTCCCAAGGCCGCCGAAGGCACGATCCACAAACGAATAGTTGATACCCTCTCCGGCGTTCATCAAAACGCCTCGCCCGACTTTCAGACCCCAGAACCGGAGGGCGGCTCCCTTATCTTGAGTCATAGCGTTTTCTGTGCCCGACCCCGACTCCTCCATGCCAGTTTCATTCGGTCGTTGTCCAAATGGAATCTTGATGGCATTGCTGAAGGCAGTCACTGCGGCTGTCTCGGTTCCAAACGTAACATGGTGCTCATCCCTCTCGAATTTTGACGCATCAACATTAGGAATAGATCTCGAACCCGCTAGCTGGAGCAAATACGGGATCAGCACCTCGTCGATAGCCTCCAACCCTGCTCCCGGCTGTATCGGAAATCTGGAGCTATATCGCCGGAATTCAGGGAGTGGTTTGAAACCTTGGCATAAAGCATCAAGCCCGCCTTCAAGCCATAATAGAATAGCCCTCAAGAATTCATAGCAGAATTGCACGGAGTGATCAGAAAAATTTTCTTCCCTCGGAGCCGGACTTATTCGTTTAAATTGCTCTAGTGTAGCGCTCTTGCCATCGCTCGTGGTCTGTGGCTCGGCTCCTAGTACACCTACAAGCCACCCCGCGGCTTGAACGAATCTTCTCGCAGATTCCCTGTTGCCTCTGAGAGTTACTTGAAAAACGACCTCTTCCTCTGGGGGGTTGACAGGATAGCGCCATGTTCTGACGATCTCGTCCATAATCGGTAGGTTGGCAGCAGCAAGACCAAGGGCAGCTGTGAAAGATGTCGCATGGGGCGTGGACTCGAGGGAAGATGGGCTATTCTTAGATGACATGAGTCCAAACAGTTCCTTTCGAAGGTTCACCACCGCTTCAGCAATTCGATGGCTCTTCTTCTGAGGCTCACTCAGGATTGCCTCCCGGGCTTGTGAAATTATGGGGGCAGGATCCAGGGGCGGCGATGGCTGAATTCGAATCTCCTCACTCTGGCCGTTTTCATAACGAACTCTTAAAGCTAACTCCCCGTCCCCGCTTTCTTCGGGGCTGCCCTCCTTTTGCTTAGACCCCCTCCTCTGCTGTCCTTCTATGGAGCTGCTGGAGTCTAGTTGGCCTCTCTTCCGCTTTCGGTCTTTTCTGTCCGCGGATTCCTTCGCTTTGCCTTTCCCTTTACCTTTCTTAACTGTCTCCGATGGACCTGCATCAGGGTCATCGGTGCCAGGACTTCGGAGAAGGTCAAAGCTGTAAATCCAATCTCCACTCCAAGACACCACCATTTCATTTGGGTTCGCATCACTGATCTTACAAGCCGTAATATGGCCAGTATCCATTCTTCTCATCTTCTTTACTCCGTTCGGAGCGAACTTACGCACACAACGGGTTGCAGTATTGAGTGAATCGTTTTCTCGACCTGACAGGCTTCCTGGTGATGATGGACTACTAGGCTCGCCACGCTCAACGAGAATATCACGACCTGTCATACGACGATCGTGTAGGAAGCAGTGAAGGTGTGAGCCGCCTAAGGCAATATAGTGCGGCTGATTCGGCGAGCAAGAGATGGTATTCATTTCAAGGCGATATCGTTTGTAGGAAATCAGCGGTGGCGGCACACTAGAATTATCACAATCGACAGCACCACGCGAGAATAGACCCCGTGCACTCCTAGAAGCAGGATAGAACGAACTAGGTTGCCTTGTGTCCCATTGTCGAACCTCTCCGTCCTCCGAACATGTCAAGAAGAGATATGGGCTGTTTTCCGTAACAATTCCTGTAGGTCCAAGTGAGCTCAGATCCGAGTATACATGAAATTGGGGAGATGGTGAGATATACGCTTGACCCTGTCTGAGTGGGACTTGTATATGCGAGCATTAGTATCGCCGTCACTGAGGTACCGAACTCCATTGAATATGTTATTGAACCCTCGACTCCGCCCAGAAGAAGCCAGAGTAGCAGGTGTTGAGGCAGGTACTGAACGTCCAGAGTATTCAATATCAAATACCCTTACCTCCGCGTCTCCAGCAGCTGTAACAATGGTACGGTCGTTTGAGTGAGGCATAAATTTGACACTGAATATGTTCGCAGTGTGGCCAGTTGACACTGTTGTCGACAAAGCAAAGGGAGCGGTGGAGGATTCTGGGAGGTATTGATGGATGTTTAGGTGGAGATCATCCGAGCCGCTGGCAAGAAGACGACCAGATCGGGACCAGCTATTTGATACAACTCATCAGACTCTACTGCACTTCATCGACCATCCCATAGCGGACTTGTAACGGGAAGAAGAGCTCTCAACAGCTCCAAGAACTGTCAGGACTAACCTGAGCGCATTGACACATCCCGAATGGCCCCCAAGCTCATTAACAATATCCATCTCATCGATCCAGTGTCTGTCGCCATAGAGCCCTTGCAAAGACGAGTATCTCGAACTCTCGCCAAGCTCCCGTTTGAAAAGGCGGTCCTCTAATGTATACCTCATAGTCAGGATTGTAGATGACTCCCGCAGCATATAATGAGAGGCAAGAGCGGTTCTAGGTTGTTAGGGTAGCCTCTTTCGAGTATCAGGTGAGGCCTCCTCATTCGAGAGGCTTCGATGCAAAAGGCGGGGGCGAAACTTCGTGAGTATAGCTTTAAGAGCTGGTGGAGATGTTCAAAGCACTACCAACGACAGTATTATGGAGAGCTAATTGCTATAATGTCTTTAGATGAGCCTTTCCAGTGCTCTATTAAAGGATAAGTTTCCACTGGAATGGTGTTCTGGAACAAACCAAGTATGTGGCGGGGAATCGGGATCGGCAAGAGGCAAATTTCCTGCATCCACAAAGAACCTCAACTGACCCAAACAGCCGGGCTACAGACAGCAGACTACAGGCTTAGGGTATGGTCCGGCGATATTTAGATAGCCCTCTCAATTTACTCTATTTAGCAAATAGACGGCAAACTGGCTGCTGTTTTCGGCGGGTTTGGTCACTATTTTTTGCAGCCGAGTTGCCAAAATCTCGCGCTGCTCTAACGTTCGCGTACCTCGCCAGATACAGCACGTGCAGGAACACCAAAAAACAGCAAGTGGGTCGTCACTTTGATAATCGGTTCTCTGATTCTCGTTCTCACTTTCCGGGAGCTTGTTGGAGAGCAGAAGATGGATGCCCTCCATCCCTTTGCGACTCAAGATGGCGGTGTATATAAATCTCCGCCTATACTCCCCCCTTTCTCCATCCTCTTTCTTCCAAACCTCAGCCACCTTCCCTCACTCCATTTCACTTCTCTCCTTTGATGCAGTTCCTTGTGCAGCAGGCTCCTCCCGACATCTTCTACTTCCTCATCTGAATTGATCGCCGTCGTCGTCACCGCCGCCTTCCCTTCCGTCAGATCCAGTCAATATGCGGTGTCGCCAACCAACACCAAGCTCTTCTGACGACAACGATGGGTCAGACATCGAGAGCTGGTCCGATATAGAGGATGAGCAAGAGAAGACCGACGCCGATACCGATCCGACGGGCGTTGATCCTGATGTAGAAGGAGGCGACGAGGCAGATCTGGCAGATCTAGCGTTGATCGCTGGAGAGAACAACGCCTACCCGCCAGAGTACTACCTCAATCAAGAATGACTCCGAGGATGAAGATGAGGACTATAGCGATAATAGCATTCTCCTCCTCGACATGACCGAGGCACAGTGTCTTCCGCAAGTCTATCAAGACGCTCTATAGGTGGGGGATCTCGCCGGACTAGCAATTACCATCCTCGACCCTCTTGCCGTGGATGAAGAAGCTCGGCGTGCCCACCGGGTTCCCACAGATTACGTGTCTATATTATCTTCAATACGGCGCGGGCAACGCATTCAACCAGAGCGGTTCGTATCCGATGCCTCCGCATTATCCT
Source organism: Glutinoglossum americanum (assembly GCA_020080175.1). Taxonomy (NCBI): domain Eukaryota; kingdom Fungi; phylum Ascomycota; class Geoglossomycetes; order Geoglossales; family Geoglossaceae; genus Glutinoglossum; species Glutinoglossum americanum. The sequence continues at coordinate 11,486 of JAGHQL010000100.1, forward strand.
TCTCCTGCACTGCAGCAAGACATGCTAACTATAGACGGGCAGGTGACGTGAGCGATGCGCTACCGAATATGATACTGCAACACGCTAGTATTAACACATTTATCAAGCACTACCTCCCGCGGCGGGTTACCGCTGATGCCAGGGCTATCGTCTCCGGCTACGAACTTCAGCACGGCCTGATGCGGGCGGCCTGTCGGATGACTCAATGGATCGACCCCGACCGGCCGCAAGAACCCACGTTCGAGCAATCCTTGACAGTTAATCTGGATCCCTATATCCGCCGCCTCGTTGCACAGCGAGAGAAGTGGAAGCGCCGCTTCCAAGGCACAGCGACACAACAGTCAGGGTACCGAACCCTTAGCCGCGAGATCTTTAATGCAAGGCAGTGGTAAAGAGTTGCACTTCTCAAGCAGGTTCAAGGCCGGTTGGATCTGGAACACCCGGTCAACGAGGTCGAGCTGCAGCTCGTCGGACTCTAGTTCGACCAGGAGGTGAAGACTAACTTGGATGTGGCCGACGATATGCCCCGGTATAGAGGCGCTTGGTGGAGACGATGATGGCACTCCCGGAAACAACCTTGGAGGAGGAGTTTCGCCGGCGGAACGCTGCTATCAACGCCGTTGCTGCCTACTGCAAATTCAGGAAGGGGGAGCTGCTGGCCAACCACGTAGGAGACCGGCCACTAGAACGGCGACTCCGACGCCAGCCAAAGAAACACCTCCGCAATTGGTGGCTGCAGCCGCTGAAAAACAGGCGCTGAGTGTAGCTATGCTGTTGGCGTTCCAGGACAAGGGGCCAACCACATGCTTCCTTTGCTTAGGGGAGCAAAGCTTACCGTTCGAAAATCGCAACAAATCGTTTGCCAACCCAGGAGACTTGACGAAGCACTTCAAGCGGAAGCATCTGTCCAACATCAAAGAGGAGATCGGATCGGGTACAAAGCCTGTCGAATGTCTCTGCGGCATAAGCCGCATCTCCAGAATCAAGCAGAGAGCATCCATGGAACTGTGTCTGTGGTGTGCCGAGCGCGTACGACCACATAATTCGCTTTGCTCTTATTTTATTTTTCTCTTTTTCTTTCATTCGGTTGTGGAGTATCAAGTATGAATTGGTGCTAGCACTGTTGTTACCTTTTATCACGTAGCTATTCCTTTTTCGCCAGCTTCTATGCATGTTCAAGAAAACAAAGTCGAATATTCGAACTTGGGTTTCTGCATACTTTCTCATGTCATCTCCATGTGCCTCTGTCTCTAGCAATCATCCCGGTCACTTGACAAGTGGGGGATGCCGGCCTAGGCTGCATAGCGCGAGGCGACCCCGGTCATTCCATGGTTGTGCTATGATCTCTTGAACGGTCAGTTCAAGAGATCGTTTGGCCATTTTGATATCACGTGAACACGAAACCTATACGTGCTCTGTCGGGACCGGATTATATTTTTTTTTTCCTCTTCATATTATTATTTCGCGCGAATAGAACCTTTCCTCCTCTCTTTCCTCTCTTTATAATATCAAGCAAAAGATCGCAGCGTATTTTTACTGTAGTTTTGGCACCTTTCTTGCGCTCGAGCCGGAATATGCCCATCCGTGGCCACCACCTCTGCTTCGCAGTGCGCCGCGGCCGGTCGACCCAGTACCATTTCTCGATCGTCGTCGACGCCGCGAAAAGCTAAGGGATGGAGGGAGTGACGACCGCAGCAAGAGGGGGGCGCGTGATCTCGAGATCTCTACCTAGCCGTCTGAGGGCTTCAGACAGACTTGCACATTCCAGGTCTCCCCGTCGTCCTGCGTATCAGCTGTTATGGGTATAGTTGATGCGGTCCAATTGGCAGATCCTCAGCAGATTCAAGCAGCGCCCTGAGAGGGCCTCGCACCGCCTCGAATCAGCCTAGGGCCGCGCAATCAAAACGAATACGGAATGTGCTGCGGCAAGAGGGAAACTCACCAGGGAGCTCCCGACTCGTCATCCGCCAGCGGCACAGCTAGGCGGAAGCCAGCCCGCGTCGTCGCAAGGCATTTCTGCGACTGGCTGCAACACCTACAGGTCAAGTCTGCGGCATCTGTGCCTCTGAGGGTTCCTGGCATGAGGACCAGTGATGGTGCGACAACGAGGCAGAGAGCGCTCGGAGCTGGCTCAGCTCGTATCTCGGCCAATGCGAGGTAGATCTGAGGTCATCGGCGTCGCAGAGGGTCCGTAGCATCAAATTAGGAGGGACCATCGGGGGGATCCTGCTCGATGCATGAATCTCAGCTGTGGCGTGGCCGACCGGGCGAGCCTGGGCTAGGCAGAAGGGCCAGAAAACGAGGCGCCTGCAGGAGTGGAGAAGGCGGGCCAAGCGTCGCTAGGGGGAGGGTTTTTGGGTTGGAAAGGAAAGGAGGGAAAGGAGAGAGCGATGGACGTCGCGCGAGCCTTATACCCCGCGAAAGCGGCGGAGGGCCCGTGCGCGCGCCTTGCCCGATGCGGCGGCGGCGGTTTCCCGATGCGCATTTGCCGTCTAGTCTTTTACCATTTCTTTTACCATCATAACTTAATAAATTATCTTGATCTGGCGGCGCAATCGCCTTCCAAGGCTTGGCCCATTGAGCATCTTCGTCTTTGCCCCATTAGAGGCAGTTTCCACCCAAACCAATCATATCGCCTCATACATGTACCCGTATCCACGAGAAAGGTGCAGTGATGATAGCTGATCTTTGTCCGGATGAAGAGCCGCCACTGCACCGTTTATCTAAAAATGATACTACCTAGACGGGAGGCTAAAACTACAGTATAATTACCCTGGATGGATGTGGGGCCTGGAAGACGTTGTGTTTATGAGGCTTCCCGTTCCAGCCGGTTTTGTCAATGAGATTATGATGAGATAAGCCCGAAACAAATGCCCTGATCGATATACATCTACATACACACGGACCTAGATTTAAAAAAAAAAAAAAAAAGAGCCATTCGTTAAGCATCCGCGTAAAACTTTTCCCGTATTTAAAAATTACAATTAAACCAAAAAAAACCCGAAACAAAAGAAACACGGAAAACACCACCTCCAGCTCTCCGCCCCTCTATCGAAGCGACTCCATCGAAAGGCGTGCAATAAAGGGACATGTAAATGGGCCAGGAAAAAGAGTAAAAACACCACCGCTATGATGTAGATATATCCTACAGAGATACCGAGACCCGGATACCGAAGCCCACTGTTAATGATCGATTCGGATTTTCGAAAGTAGGGGAAGTGGTCGTAGCCATGTGTCGCATCTGTAATGTTGTATGAGTACATGTCGTGAGCGTGAGGAGGGCATGAATAGAGAATGTGGCTGGCTTAGATGACCCTTCCGCGATGGATTCTGCTCGTTGTCCCCCCCGAGAGTATTAACTAGCTAGGTTTGGAGATTGTCGTTGCTACGCTAGTGTCACTGTTGCAGCGACTCCGGTTACGCTATCTCCACACTCTCCAATTCGTCAAGCCCAAGCCGTTATGGGAGACCACATCGCCAATGCCGTTACGATTGCCGTTAGCGGCTACTGATGCATTGCATCCTCTATGGCGCTGGTGCCTTCCGGCGTGGCGGTGACGGCGGTGACGGCATCAACCTTGGCGATGACTCCCCTACTTATTGCGCTGATTCCGCTTATTATCTGATCGATACGCTGGCCTTCGGTTTTAAGTTCCTGTAGAGTGCGATCTAAGTCGTTGATTTTTTGGCGCAGGCGTACGATCTCTTCTCGTAGGTCGTCGGGGTTGGTGGACAGGATGATATCACCGGGGACGAATGTTAATGTTAGGATGCTAGCGCGGTGGTCTGGCAAGCCTCCTGTGGGGGAGTCTGATGGGTTTTGCGATTTGCGAAGTAGTCCTGAACTGTTCTCAAGGGCGTGTGGTTTCTTGCTGCCGACAAAGCCTTCTTCCTTTTCTATCTCTAACTGTTTGATTCGCCGCTCCATCTCCTCCTTCTGTCGCTCCCATTCCTCCTTCTCAGCCCTCCATTTTTTCCAGTCCGACAGGCTCTTCAATTCCAAGCGGCTAGCCTGCTGTAAGATGCTGGTGTACTGCCCTCCATTGGCAATGCTTAATTTGTTCGCGGCGTCCCTTTGCTCGAGAAGCTCTTCAACCTGTTTCTCAAAACCCTCGCACTGAGCCTGCAGTCTATTGCGCTCCTCAGTGAGGTTGTTGATTTCGGTGTCCGAAACTTGGAATTTCTTCTCCAGCGTCCCACAGCGGAGTTGCGACCGCTGATATGCCGATAGGAGGTGGTTGTACTCCGCCTGCAGAGTCTGGAGCGCAATAGCCTTGGTGCCTACTTGATGCTGTAAATCCTGCAAGTGGGCAGTGAGAGCTGCATGTGACGGTTGTGACTGCGGTTGCGACGACGGAGATATAGGCGGGAGCATATGATTGCCTGTGAAACCCAGCGATGAGGCTGACGAAAATGCCCGCACGTTGGGTAGTGGTGGCTGCATCGGCGAGGGAAAGTACCCCGAGCTTGGTGACTGGGACACAGAACTTTGAGGCTGGGCAATCGTGACGTCGCTGACGAACGACCTTCTTCGGCGTTCTCGTAGAGATGGCAACGGTGTTGACTCTGGCGCCCTGGAGCTCTCATCAATTGATAATTGTTGCGCTCGTTTCAAAGAGTCATCTCGTTCTTTTTCGACGTCTTGCCTCTTCATAATTTCCATCTGAGGTGACGCGGATCCTGACACCGCCTGAAGTTGTAGTGCATTCCCATAAGTAGTCGTTGGATAGGATTGCGGTGTTCGCGTTATCGCACCTCTGTGAACCATCCCTCTTAATTGTAAAATGTTCAGGATCGACTCCAGAGACCTTGTTACCTTAGCTTCGGGCTTCTACAAAAAAAAAGAGAAGAAATTCGTTAGCTGTCAGTGCTACACAGCAAACTGGAGCGACTGCAAGTGAAGAGACAAGGGAAACTTGCCGGTATGGAGTTCAAGAGCTCCGTCCTAAGCTGCATGAAGCCCGAAGATAACTCTCTGAGCACCTGTCGAACCTGTTTACAATCCTCACACTCTTGCGGAGCTTCTCCACCACCGTTACCTCCTTCATAGGTCATCGGCTCAATAGGGCGGTGTCCTGAACTGTGCTCTGTCACGTCTGGATCAGAGACAGTGCTACCTTGTGCTGTGGATGGCCCTCTGTTCCCATCATCCGGTAAAGGCGGGGAAACTAACGTGATATCTCAGAAGCTCTTCATGCAACCTTTACCCCGATGTGAAGGGACTATAAATACCGGCCTGTAGCAACGCAACCCCCGTCAAAGATGCTTCGTTGCGCGGCGAAACGACGCGGGTGGCATGACTCGATTGCTCATAGCCGTACCCCGTTCGGTGTCGTTTGGCGGAGTTAGAGTATGGCGACGCCGGTCTCTGAGTGGTTTCTACAGTAGGCTCTGGTTTGAGAGGGAGCGCTGCTTTGTGAACGGTGGATGACATGGGAGACGAAGCATTGCCTAGAATGGGAGGGAGCTTCCTGCTATCTGGCGAGGACGAGGAAGGCGTGCCGCTCTGCTGTGGTGGAGGTGGAGGCGGAGGCGGAGGCGGAGGCGGAGGTATAGAGGGACCCAGAGTCGATGGTGGATACCATGGCGGTGCTTGCTGGACCTTGTCTTCCCATGGCCTCTTCTTCCAATTGCTGTCGGCGTCCATTACTCTTGAACAGCATCTCAGGCTCTGCACCACCATCTACCGAGCATTCGTGATATTCTGACCAGCTCTAAGCAGCCTCTTTTGCGGCACGAACGGCGATCAATCCCAGTTGAGCTGGTTTGGAAATAGCAGAAAAGGCCAGTCTGCCCAACAAGAGAGCACCTCGCTGTTTTTGGGGGACTCGCAGTTGCCAATCACAGAATATGTAATCGCGTGCGCAGAGTCCCAACACGCAAAGAGAGAACCATTCAAGCAGTCGATCGGCAGCGCAAGTTCAACGAGGCATCACATTATTTCTAGGGGTCTGGTTGGCCGACGAAACTAGACCGGGGGACCGTTTTGGGGGCTGACAGCGCAGATAACATACATAAGAATGGATAACCTCAGCAATCATTAGGCCGTCGAGGGATGAGTCGGGGGATAATGGGATAATTTCGTTCATAAAGACACCCCCTTCGTGCTAGCCAGGACCAGGATTGGCTGGCCTGCTGGTCACGCTGAGTGTACGGGGTATAAGCCTCGACAGCACTTGTTTCGTGCAAGCCTCTTGAGGCTGCTTGGATTACAAAGAAAGATTTGTCAGGGCGCAGGTTTCGGCATTTCAAGTACGTACTTGCCATGCCATGTAAGTACCCTTGGCAACGTATCCCGAGCCTCAATCCTGCCCTCTGTACGACGAAGCACAGGGACGAAGCACAGGGACGAAGCACAGGGACGAAGCACAGGGACTTTTCCGACGGGTCGCGCATCGTCGTTTAAAGTTAGACCGTATTACCTGCTCCATTACGGCGCTCTACGGGGTTGATGGTTCCACAGCCAGATCGGGCCACTAACCCCAAGCTATGCTACGTCGTACGTTTCTCGTACTCGTTAGCCTGGGGGTGACTCTCCCACGCGGGAGGACGTCGAACGCATGTACGATGTAATCTTAACGCGCCGTTTTGGCATCCCAGAGCTGTTCTACCGGAGCGCAGCGGCCTAGATTGCCTCTGTCGGTACGAGCAGCTCTGGCGATCGAGGGGCTTGGTGCTGGTACCGGTGGCGCAGTTCAGACCTCGTACACCGGCCAATGGGTGCCGGAATGGCGATGATTACTATATCGTTACGTAAGACCACCCGGGTTGGCTAGAAACAACGTGAAGTGGTGCGGCATCCCAGGAATGGATGTTAGCTCGGTGAAGTGAGACCAATGCCGCTTTGCTTGCTGGCATTTTCCGCAGTGGCGTCATACGAACAATCTCCAAGCGCTAGGCTCGTCGATCCTCTGCATAAGTAAACCGGCAAGGCGTCCCGCTCCACAACGCTATTTGCGCATGGATTGTAGAGTCTGAGCGGACGGTCTCCGCATTACATAAGCCCCTCACTAATCCCCGCGGAGGAACTCGGCCCTAGGATAGGACGGCAATTTTCTTCGAATTCATCAATTGCGGCGTGAGGCCGCATGCGCCCGCTCCTGTCCTCTCGAAACCGACGACTTGTTTGCTAGTAAAACGTCCGTGCTTGGTGCCCCGGAGATGCCTCGCATGCCGGTACGTGCTATGCATGTAGTACATAAAATTCATCATGGGATTCTCCATATTCCCTGTTTGCTCGCGCTTGTCCTTCCTTCCTCTGTTAAGGCCGAGTCTGCCTCAACGGTCTCCTCAGCCGAGAGTTCCGCTGCTATTTCAGAAACCCAGCGCGATTCACGAGCTACAATTTCACATTCCATACCCCGCATCATTTCCAGCTCCTGCAACATCCCTTCCGTTAGGCACCTGCAGTGGGCCACAACAAGCGCCAAGCTCGACCCTGCAGGACTAGATCCCATGTTGTCAAGATCCTGGAGCCAGAGTCCCAGTTTTCGGGACAAACTAGTGATTTCATCCCTCCATCCGTCTCCAAGGCATTCGACAAACTCTAGTTCACCTCTGCTGTTAAAGGCTTTGCCGTCGCAGTCGCGAGCTTCCCATATTTGCTCTACCCATTCAATCCATCGTTCAAAGCCTCTTGCAAGGCGAATGTATTTGCCTCCAGCACCTGTGGCATTCACAATCTCTGGAATGACTGACCCTAGCACTTGAATTCGCTCCCCTAAGACCTGACCAGCTCCGCCCTCGTGGGCGAACTCTTTGAGCGCGCAGAGGTTCAATTGAGCTTGCGTTTTCCTCTCGAGGACGGCCATCTTGCGGTATCTCTGAGCGACATCCTCAAATCTCTTTCGGAGTTTGGTCTCAGCGCTTTGCCGCCACGCGTGCGAGACTTTGGTTGACGATTGGTGCAGAATGTGTAATTGAAGTAGTTCCGTCTGTGATCGAGCCGTTTCTGCGGATATTAGTTCGCTGTTGGGCTGTTTCCCTGCTGTGGTTAGGTTGAAAGATGTGGGAACCTTCAATGCCTTCTTGGGAGTGAAATGCTGCTGTAATGTGGAAAATGCAGGCTTCTTTTGTTCCGCAACGGCGACATTTACCCCCCGGGTGGATGCAAGGGCATTGCCGGGTGGCGGCATGATCTCCTTGCGCTCCAGTTCTTTGGGCTTGCCAGAGAATGCAGTCCGTGCAGATCTTGCACTTGGAGTGCGTCTATGGCTAACATTTGTCGGGTGTTGCCGTTTTGCGTCAGACTTCTTTGATAACGCATGCTCGGTGCTGCTAGCAGATGTGGATGAACCAGGCCGGTTTTCCAGAGCAAATTCTCTCCCAGTATTCAAAACCATGGATCGCGGCCTCGCCGTCGCGGCACCCATACCCGTAGGGATCGAAAATCCCGGCTTGTTGTTAGGGTCGCGCGGTGCACTTGTCGACGGTGTTGCAGCTAGGTATGTAGTCGGCCGCCGTATAGGCCGTGCCTGATCAGATGTGGCTGGCCTCACGATAATTTCGCGACTTCCTATTACTCTAGTCTCGGAGGATGCGGGTTCGGATGTCAGCACGGCTGCAGTTGATAGAGTTCTAGTTAGTGGTGGGTTTCGCGACTTAGAGATGCTGTCCTCAGTGGGTAATAAATCCGCGGCCATCTCTGACTGCTTCATGGTCGTGTCCTGCCTTGAAGTAGTTTCCGAACCAGTGTTGATCCTAGTTGGGTTCGAAGAATTATTAGACGATGGATCTGTTTTATTACTTTGGCAAATTGTAAACCCCAACAGCGATGGATTCTTCGTGTTATCCGCGGCGTTGCGATTGCCGAGTGCTAGCGAAATCCTCTCATTGTATAATCCGTCCGCCTCTTCATTAATTCGTCCATGCTCACGTTTCCCGGCTTCTAAAACAGCCGCCAACCCTTTGGTTGGCGATAGCTGTGGTAGCATGCTCCTCCTCTTCGCCCCACCGATGCCACATCCATCCCCATGCAGCCTCCTCGGTGCTGGCAAACGACTCGGCGAGCCAGAAGCATCATTGGAGGATTTCGGAATGGAGTTTCGGTCCACGGGGTCCTCTGCTGCGATCACGCTCGAGTTCTGCTTTATCACAATCGTTCTAAGCGGAGCTCGAAGCTACAGTTAGCCAAGGGACAAACCTGAGCTCGGGCATCCGAATTGAGGGACACCGGTCTTGCAAGCTTACTCGCTGCAGGCTGGCGAAGTGCGCGAGGTTGTTGCATGGTAAGGATGCATTTATCATGCGTCGTCGATGAACGGAGACAATACGTTTAGGATGTGGAGTAGCTCGACCTGTTTCTTGGCCCGAATTGGAAGTTACCTGTGTGCCAAGATGCACGTGATCTTGACTTGGAAATTTGAGCGAAAGTTAAGAATGTCAAACTGAGCCTACGTGAGTTCGGTCCTCTATCTAACAAGAGCCTCCATAATAGAGCAGCATATTTAGAAGTGCCATGAAAGAAACAGAATCGCCGTCGCACCGCCATACCCCATACCCCTACCCCCAAGCCGTGATAACCTTGATGAGGCTTGCGTCAAGTCGAGAACGAAATTTGGATCATGCATGATCCCGATGATATGCAGCGACCTCTTCGATACCGATATCTGAACTACAGGCTGCCCTTACGCGGATAGCTCACGCCTGCGGCAGCGCTCTGATCGGTAAACCAACTAACCCTCTCTCCACCACCTTCATTCACCAACCCACAAGGGAGCCCTTGCCCTTCCTCCTTGTCGAATATTTCCTTCAATATGTCCTCCTTATTCCCTCCGGTAGCCACGAATGCGATGCGCAAACCGTGTGTGACAACCGGTAACGTCAATGTAATTCTCTGGGGCGGCGGCTTTGGCGAGTCGAAAATCGGTACCACCCAGGCGTCTGCCTCACGGAGGAGCTCATGCTGCGGGAAAAGCGAGCAGGTGTGTCCGTCGGGACCGCATCCTAGAAGGAGAAGATCGAACAGGGGGAGTCTGACAGAGTCCTTGGCCGCGAATGAGCCCACGAGGACTTGTTCGTACTGATCGGCCAGCTCTTGGACATCATCAACATATTGTTCATGGATGGTGTGGACTTTAGGTTTCGGCGCGTCGGCGGGTAACTTGTCCAAAAGCTCTTCCTTCAGAAGTCTGTAGTTGCTGTCCGCACCATCCAAGGGCACCGCTCGCTCATCCGCGAAGAAAATCTCCCATCTGCCCCATTGGATGGTATCCCCATGCGTATTGCCTTGAGGCAGAAGAGCCTTCGCCAAAATGTTGGGAAGAGAACCGCCAGACACGGCAACTTTAAACACGTTATGGCGTTCCAGGCCAGCCTTCTGCGCGTTGAGGATGTACGATCGTAGCGAGGCTGTGAGCGCTTCAATATCTGAGAACGAGTACAAGGTGGGTTGCCCGCCCATGATGGCGTTTTGCCGAAGGCGGTGAACAAAGCCGATCCAGGCTAATGGTAAGAATGCTGAGCGAAGTTGCCGGAAAGTTCAGCGGTTCGCGGGCGAGAGTAGATCGAAAGGCGAAGCAGGTGGAAGTGAGAAGCTGCGGGGATTAAGGATCTCGATGTGCTACTTATCAGTTACGGGCAGTGCTCTTTGAAAGAACACAGTATAAGTTACCACCAATGTGGTGTGGCAGTAAGAGCGAACCACAGTATGACGCAGCGACCGTTCCATTGCATACCATTCCACCTCTCCGTTTCAGCAGATCGAATCGAATCGAAACTTATCTTCCAGACGGCCTACACTCATTTTTTGGATTTCGCGTGCCTGCAGCATTAAAGAGCGGCTTTAATGAGCGGTTCTCACCCCACCAAGACCATCAAAATTCATCAAAACTATGTATATACACTTCCACACGGCTGGATAACCCCCACAGCTGACCCCCAATGGCCTACAAGTTGAGATCGAGGCCTCGGGGTTGGACAACGCCTGGTGCGATAACCTCGCGGGAAACCAATCGTGAGTCGTGGAGTGAGCGATCCCATGTCGGTACCATGAAGGTTGTTCTAGACTTCCCCCACCATGGAGGACTGCAACGTCGAAAGCCGTTTTCCTCCCGCTTCTCTCTCGTGCGTCTGAAATCTGCATGACATTCCCCCTCCTCCTTCCCTGCTCGAAAGGTCTAATTTTTTATTTTATTTTTTCTATCTCCCTCACCTCGACCGAACCAATTACTCTAAATGCCATTTGCCTTGAATCACCATGAGTTTGCTCTTCATGCTCTCCGTCCGATGGTTTGGGACGTTTTCCCTCACGGGTTCACGATAAGGATTCTTCATCAAATGGCGTTCAATTGAAGCATGTGCAATTTGCCGCTCATGCATAGTGATGTCAGATAAATTGCGTGCCAGGCGAGATTAGCGCTTTGACGACCTCCCGCCATCTTGTGCACCGCGATGGAGATTTCTCACTTTGGCGAGTCCTCAAATATCGAATCTTCAAGCCTTTCCGCCAGGGTTAGAAGCCCCAACTTGTCAAACCCTATCCACTAGCCCTCCTCTTTAGCTTTCTCGGTTTGCTCGACGCTCCAGATCTCCTCCAATGGTCTCCCAACATAAATCGTCCGATAGCCACAACTCTTTGCTGCTTCCGGATCTCCCGAATGTGCGGCCGCCAACGTTCTCTCGTCGGTATTCAGCGCTAATGCTTCTGCCGTTTCGTTGTACACCTTGAGGCTGGGTTTATAGGCTCTGAAGTGTTCCGCAGAGGGAATTAGTTTAAATGGGAGGTTTCCGTGCCTCTTCAAGTCCTTCGGTAGTGAGATGTTACCATCCGACTGTGTGCCGATAATATACCCTTTGCTCAGCTTACTGATGCCCTCCGAGGAATCGAGCTAGGGATCAAGGCGGTGCTATACGAAGCCCAACTCTCCAATCTTATTAGAAAGTCCCTTCTGCTGCCACTACGCCAGCGATTTCTACAATGAACACGGGTGGTGTTGATCCACGCTTACCCGCTTATCCTTTGCCTCACCATACTCTTTGCCGTATGATATTCGCCCCAGTTGTGAAATCGGTTCCAGTCGTCCCCACGGAGTTGGCCGACCCCCCCGCGAACCTCCAATGGGGTGGACGCCCTACCTAAGAGCCTTTGCTTAGTGGCATTTCTAAGTCCATAAATAACACTGGAGCATTAGTCCACAGCTGGGCCAAAAACATCGAATATTATAGCCTTTGGCGGGTTGAATATCACTTTGGCAGATGTAGTCGTGCTGAGCGATGGTACTCGTGCAGATGAGCCCGGCTGTGCAGGGGACCCAGGTACTCCACATACATCACCAATATCTACCCCGTACATGGCGGAAGTATCCCCGAATTCCCCGCCAATCCAGACTTGGAATGATTCGGTCTGGTTGGCCAGGGCTTCCTTAACCCTGCCGTTCTAAAACAAAGAAGATTTGCTGAGCTTATCGCTAGAATCTGGCGAATTAAAAAATATGCTACGAATTCCATGCTTAATTCCTGCCGAGCGAACCCAAACGTTTCATCAACAATCGATATGTTACCTGCTATGAACTTGTCAAAACGCTGGTGAAATCCTCGACACATGAGACTCAGCGTAGGATATTCGTCATGACTCATCAGGAAACGAGACGAGCCGTCGGTAATTATAGGATATACTACCAATAAATCTGCGACTTCATTTGACTAAAGGGCTTTAAATAGTCGTGCTCGCATCTGCTAGGAAATGCTTACAATAGATCCCTGAGCAGGAGGATTATTATCGCCGCGCCCATCGGGTTCGGTGGACCGACTACAAGATGCTTAAGGATGGAATCGCGTCTAGAAGAGTCGTTGATATCCCTTCAAGTATATATACTAGATGCTAAGGTTACAAAAATCCGCCCCGACTTCCTGCCGGTTTCAGCGGGTGAGCGGGTGATTTCACGGGGCGATTGCTCGCCTCCATGTCTAGTTTCTGTCTGCTAATTCTTGCTTTCACCTTCTGAAAGGATAGACTGCGAAAAGCCGGGTCGACGAGAAATGTGCAGCAGAAACGGCGCAGTCCATGGCTGCCTGCTTGGAGACTGAAGAGAATTCGAGTTTTCAACCCAGAACTCTTTAAGGATGGGCCAGGAAGATACCGTCATCGAGTGCGACCTATGTATCCCACATCTCCGTGGATCTGATTCCCTGCTCAGCCGCTTCCCATCAGAGCCTGATCTCCCGTATGTTAACTTCTTAGCAGTACCTAGAGGTTGAGAGTCCTGTCCGCTTCCTAAAAGCGACTAGAGAGATTGATTACTCATCAGTCTCCTGTCCGCTCCACTTCCTAGCAGTGTCTGGAGAGGTTGAAGATTACCTTAATGAGAGTTCTGTCTGCTTCCTAGTAGCATCAAGAGATTAATTGCCTCCGAGTCTCCTGTCCGCCTCCTAACAGTGTCTAGAGAGGCCTACTATGTTTTTGAATTAGAGAATATCAACTTAGGCTATATACATGTATTTAATTTTATCAATGCTACCCCTCTAGCTTTGTTAGATAGTCTTATATTTAGTCTTACTAAGAGGCTCGATGTAAACATGAGAATGGACGGCACCGATTTTTCGATATTTGGTCCCACACTGCTGCAATAGCTACATTTGTCTCTTATTCCTTCCAGTAGGTTAAATTTAGCTTGCAATATCATCGCATCAAGGTTGACTGAAAGGCAATCCGGTTAGAGATAGCATGGTGCGAAACACGTTTAGTTCGGCCACCAACAAGCTCGCAAATCTGTGCTGCTTGCTTATCATTAATTCCTTGGAGCTTGAGGTACTGAAAAGCTTCCTCTTTGGTCACATCACCAACTTCGATGATCCTCCTATGTCTTGACCACGAGCTTCTCTCTATAGTAATAAATTAGTATATAATATTTGGCAGATGGGACTACAAGACCGCAACCTAGATAAACTTACCCATCATATGACGTGGTATGCGGTCTTCGTTCCAAACAAACGCGGCAGTAGCAGAGTCCTGAACCAGATCGAGAAATCCCTGTTGATCCCCGGCGAGTCTATCTGCATTGTCGATAATCAAGACTGGAATTTCATCATATATCTGTCTGTACCTAATGCAGCTTTGGGAAATGCTTGCCAAACCTCTCTGGAAAGTGGCTCTACCATATTGCGTTCAGAATCGATAATCAGGTCTGGCTTGTATCCTAAAGCCTGTTGCAACGCTTCGACAAACCCAATTGGGGTTTTATTCTCGCCAGGAACGTTGACGTAAACCACACCCTTGGGCTTTTTAACCTACTCAGAGCAAGCTCAATCAAGCTTGTCTTCCCAGTTCCATGCTCTTCGGAGAGAGCCGGAAGGTGAGTTCTCAGCGCATTTTCGTTATCTTCTGTTGCCAAGCCGCATGCCCTTTCCTCAGAACTAAACTGTACAGCGTTGGAAGCGGCTAACCCGAACCTATATTCCCAGTGCCCCTACCTCTAGAGGTCCAAGTTCGAAACTTAACTAGGGTCCCAACAACGATTAGAAAGGTCATCGTAAGGACGATGCCTGCCGGTATGCATTACTGTTTGATGTCAGACAGCAATTACGAAGAATCGAGCTTTCGCACGAACGGAATGTAAGGAAGCTAGCTGCTCCGGATGAATCGCCCTAGCTGCTTATTGACAGGATAGACCAGGGGTTGCTCCGCCTTCGAAAGCTCTGAAGAAATAGTGTTGCCATACCAATATCCATGGCGCTGAAGAATGCGCTCAGAGGCAAGCGAGAAAATATATCCTTGCTTCTGCAAGCTTTTACAAACTCAGTGATGACATCGCAACGGTGTTTCGTATTCTTGAACTTTGGTGCCATGGTTGGGAAGTTGCTCGTTGTGACCGAGAAGTGCCCTCAAAAGGGCTGCAGCGGGGTATTAGATTGCAGTCACTAACACGCTCCTTAGAAGTGCGGTACACTGAGACTTTCGAATTACCAGCCTTAGGACGAGGAAATCCGGCAGCGTCATGCCTCTGCAGCATCTGGTCGGCTTGATATCGATGATCTTAAAAGATCTATCGGATATTGTTTGCGATTATAGAAGCTAGATTTACGGCTTATGCGGCGCAGCCGGCTAGAGAGATGTCTCGCAACTCGAAACCGAGGTCGAGGGCGGAAATGCCTAAAGACCGCTTTTTGGGACTGCTGAAAGGGAGGAAATGAAGGGAAAAGGGCTTTAGGCAAGGTTTGAACCCGCGTTATTCTTGACCACACCAGGCCGACCACTCCGCCCTCTTCTCGCCACAAAAAGACAACGTTCCCGATAGCCGAATCAGACAATTGGACCACCAAAAGAAAGCTCTCTCGAGTGGCAAAAACCTTGAGGCCCCCAGGGATTTCGACTGCCAGACTACGCCGCCTGCATCGGGCATCGTATCGGACAGGTCCTCGAGTGTTCAAGGGAAAACCCCCATCCAGGAGTTGGCGTTTAACCGCTCGGCCACAAGGTTTTTTGGTGAGAGGAGCGGCGGTAAACTTGTTATACACCCCTGAGCAAGCCCACCCCAACCAACTCTCCGACCACGCTCTGCCTACCCAGAGCAATGTCTTTTCTACTGCTTTACATACGCCAAGTGGCCGAGCTTTTTCCTAGAGCAGGGGCGCTTCCTCGGACCACTGCTTTGCGCACAACCGGTCGCATAGCTCGCTTTCCCAGCGTATCTCAACGCCGGAGTTCCTCTTGTGATTATCTTTCTCGTCAATTCCATGGTAGATCTACTAAAGAGAAGAGAATGTTGAGGCAATTTTTTTCGGCACCTCTACCGAAACTCAGTTTCCTCCCCCTATTCCCCTATTCCCCTATTCCCCTATTGTAATTCCTCTGTACAGAAAGGCAACAAGAGTGAGCTTATTAAGCGTTGGCCTACCTCTACACAGGAAGCTCAGAGCCTGTCAGACCGCATAGTGTGTATGTATGTATATACGTGCGATCACACGGACCATCCGACAAATACCAACCAGACTCGCCGTTAGCAAACCCTCACGATAACGGAGCCATGAGAAGCGCTCTGTGACTAACAGAGAACACTCCGCCATGTCTAGATCCCAAACTTTATTCCTATTATCCTCGAACCGGAAATAGACTCGATGTGGACACGCCTCTTTTCTACTAGGTCGCTGGATCTCGAATGTGCTGGAGGCGTGACAACACGGCAGCCATTACCGACTCTAACTCCGGACTCAACCCAGTTCCAACCCAACCCCCTTGGCGATATTCTTGGCTCCAGTCACCCCTTGGAATCATGAGCAGCCAACCCATTGACTGCTAGGGTCCCGAGAATCGTTTCTAGATCGCCCTAGACCCAACCATACCTCAGTCCCCGTTAGCCTTCTCTCAAGGCTTCCGCCTGAATCTCCCCGGGACACCTAACTCGTGGTATTCGAGATCTAGTTCGAATACCATCTCATCTTTCTTACACTACTATCCTCGAGTCTTACCCACGGCATCACCACCGCCTAGTATGAAACTCTATGGTTTAAGCCATGCCTTTCAGGACCGTTACTCCTCTTCCCTCCCGACACAGGGCGTAGGGCACCCCTTAGACTCCTCAGACCAAGGAACTAGCTGCTAGATCTCCAGCACCTTCTCGAGTTTTCAACTCCCTAGAGGTCCGGTTGCTCTATCACCAGTGCTACTACACCTTGCGTTAATTTAAAACCCCCCTTAAATCGCGTGGTGTGAAATTAAATGCCGAATTTATCCTATTAATAAGCCCTTTTAGAGCAGACTCTTTTATCCAATATTCTTTTTCGTGTGTTCGGGCCGCCCTTGGGTCTCGAAGTGCTTCTCTTATTTCATAAAAAAAAAATTAAGCAATCAAGACGAGATCCTCTAAAACCCACAGAATGTCCTGTCATTCGAGTTCGAAGTCCCCTCTTTACACGTGACTTCGTCACCGCTTTACCTTTCTCATCCCTACGCAAAGAAAAATAAAATAAAATAAAATAAAAAATCCCACACTTTTCTTTTTTTTTTTTTTTTTTTCAAATTCCATTGCCGGTTTCTGCTTGCGCGGCGTAGATATGTACACACATGAAGAACAAGAAACCCAACAACGCGCGTTTTAGATACGGGCGAGGCCGAAAACCATGAGGCCGGCCTCTTCTGCCGTCGCGACCATCCTCTTTATTATATCCGGTGATTTGTTCTTCGCCGTCAGTTCCTTTTCTACCATCTTCCCGACCCTCCCTACTTCCCTATTCATCTTCGAAATTTGTTTCTTGAGGGTTTTAAACTCCCTCTCCCTCTTCCCGCCCCTCCTCTTCCTCTTTCCCTCGCTGTTGCTCTTCTTCTTGTCTTCCCGCTTCTCCTTCTGGTTCTCTACCAGTCCCTAGAATCGTCCGTTGGTAATCCGGTACCGCTTGGCCAGCTCGTGCACATACGCATACTTACAGCGTTATTATTTTGTGTGTTCGCGCTGTCTCTTTCGGAAGGGAACATTTCATCTATGGTCAGGAGACTGTTAATCTACAGTTTTCTTTATTAGTATGGCTTGATAAATGGAGGATATGCAGTAGCGAATACTCACATAGGCTTCGGTGGCAGATTGCTGTTCGGTTTGGAGAACCAGCGCTTCCTCTCGAGTAACCAGGCTCTGGTTCTGCGGTTTTCCTTGTCAGATCAGATAGTATAGTAGCAATGGATACTCACACGTTCTGCACTGGCGGGTCTTATTGTTCTGCTTAGACGAGAGAAATCGAAATCAAAAGGTTCAGACATATTTCTCCTGCTCAAGTGCAACAATGGAAATTAGCTAGAGAGTCGAAAGACTAGTAGAGGGCAAGGGTGGTTACGGGCTGTTCGTGTAGGGGTGTGTGTGATGAGAGCGATGAGCTCGGGGGCGATTTGGAGAATGGTCCGGGGCCGGTACGGCTTACATTTGGAGATTGCTGTAGAAAAACTCGTGCTTCGCTGCTGCGGATGTGGTTGCTGAACCGCGGGAGTAGGGCTGCGGCAGTGCCTCCGAGAGTAGATAGATACGCTATGAGAGTTTTGGAGTAGGACTTTTGCTTAATGTGTTCTTTTGGGGTTCTCCGTTGTGCTGTGTGGAAGAGGGAGGATGAGTGACCGAGTGAAGGGAGGAAAGAGTAAGTGAATAGTTGAGCAAGCAAGTGAATCAGAGCTCATGGTAGTTGCTGATGGAGAACACGTCCCGCCACGGAGGACGGTGCAGATGTCCAACTCTGGCTACCAGCTCGCTCAATCCTTTCTCGTCAAAGAGATCCATCATTCTCCTTCCTACAGAACTGGTCTTGCTGGTAACCGGGATAATCTCACAATACCGCTATCCCTCTCTAGCCGTGCCACTCTACCCAGCGCATCACTCATTCGGGCTGTTAGTGGAATTCTATGTGTCCTAACGCACCTCAAGCAGCAAGAACGGGGGCGAACTCAGATTAGGGAAGAGGGGACTATAGTAGACATATTTTTCTAGAAAATTAAGCGTTATCAAGGGCGCAGGTAAGGGAGAAGCACTCGTAACCAGCCTACAGATGGATATGCCGTATAGACGTTTTATAAACACATATCCTCAAAAAGGAGACCCAGATTGATCCCTGAGGGCGCATAATAAAGAGGAAATATAAAGCTTATTTTTCCGAGCTGGAGCAACTCATGTATGTGTGTCTCCTTGCATTCATAAAGACATAATAGAGGGTTCACATATTCACTATCTCGTGAGATTTTGCACTGGTAAGATCCTCCAAAGATCGGATACGAGCCTCTAAAACAGCCGTTTCGACAAGGCCCGCCAAGTCAGTAGATGACAAACGCCACCTCATAAGAAAAGAATGTCCATAACGCTTTCGTGAAAACATTAAATATGGAATAGCCTTGTATATCCTACGGCCCGCAGGCGGAAACCCAAAAGGATCCCGGACAAACTGTTATCTATTATGCCCAATCCCGAAAACCACACTCCATCAAGCGCCAATCCATAAAACTTTTTTTTCCCGGGGCTTGGCCTCCTCGTGGATTGCTCGGGTCACATGTACCTACCACCATGGAAACTGCTGACGTCGAAATAAGTATACCTATGATCTGTCTGACTTGCGCTTACCTCTTCGACACTGGGCAGTGGATGTTGGGAGTACTGATTTCCACTCCGGCCAATGCCTGAATCCCCGCTGGACATGGAGCTTCGTGCGGGGTGTGCCTCGAGTTCTGTTGGCCCTAGCGGGTTTTGGTTATTCCTCCCATACGATGATGGTGCTGAACTCCCAGTTGGGGCCTGCTGGAAGGGGGAGTATATGACCTGACTGTCTACACTATCTGAATTACTGCGTCCCCGACTTGATGAATCGTTAGGGACGGGCTGGTATGGAGAGCTCTGTTGATGCAAGATACCGGTGCCACTGTTTGAGTGAGGTCGTTGTACCATTATATCTTGAGGGCCTCCAGAGCCGGAACGATGGCTATGTCGGTGCTTTTCGTTGTATTGGGGGCCGCGTTTCAATTTCCGAAGGGTCCAGAACGTTGCGATGAAGACTGCAACCACACAGACCAGTATACCGACGGAGAGTCCGATAATGGCGGTCTTGGAGAGTCCCGGACTAAGCGATGGAGTTGGTGTACCTATATGTGATTTAGTGGCCGTGGTGTCCGTTCTTGATATGGCGGGTGCCTTGGTGGCGGTAGGGGGAATAGTGTCCGTGTGTGGTCTGATGGTGAGAAATGTCCGAATAATCTGGACCTGGGTGACCTGTATACCATTGCTTGTGACGGTGGTCGTGATTGTGGCCTCGAAGGTTGTCGTGGTCTTTGGATAGCAAGCATCAGTGCCACAGTAATAATCGGTTCCGCAGCATCCATAATTAAATTCCGCGGCACAGAGTGTTTTGCCCTGTTCAGTGCAGTAGTCCGGGGTGCCGGAGGTATATCCAGGTGGTGGGGTGCAAGTGTTCCTGCCACATTTGAAACCTGAAGGGCAGCAACCGGCTGGAGGTCAAATGTCAGCCTCAATTGTAGGTATTATGGCCCCTAGAGAGGCACTGATCACTGCGTGGGGAGATGTCAGAGTGAACCAACCGAATTGTATAGGGCACAAGGTTTCGCCTGTATGGGAACAAGGTGCTGTAGCTTTCGGCGGACAGTCTGTCATCCCACAAAGCCTATCGTCTGGACAACAGCCCCCGCTCAGGGAAGCAGGACACAGCTGTGATCCCGTCGAGCACACATCGTATCTCTTCACGACCCGTAACTCCTCCAGGGCAGTACTGTAGCGATACAGGCCCACATTCCTCGCACCAAACACAGCCTCAGCAGGGACGAAACACGAAGCGGCTAGCAGTAGAAGCGACGCGGGTTTTGGAAACGGAAACATGTTGGAGAAACACGGCGTGGTGGCCAGCAGGCCGTAGCGCAGACTTGGCTCTTTTTGGCCCGTCTGTCATACAACTTGCCGTGCTGCCTGCAGACGATCAATCGTAGACGCGCGCCCCATGGGGATCGCTGGAGCGATGTTGAAGATGGATAAATTATGAAAATCTAATGTCCGAAGCTGTGGAGCTTTGCAGCTAAAAGAAGCAGAACCGACCGACGATCGACGGAGATCGCACGAATGTCGAAGGCTCTGCAGAGACGCGGGCGTCCCAACGATCCGTTTTAAGACATGGCCTGATCAGCAGCCCGTCAAGCCTCAGCCATCTAGAATCGCCGGGCCCTCTTCTGGGCTTCTGGATTCGTTCGTCGATGGCCAGCTTCGAGGCGTTCGGTTGGTGGGGGCTGCCCCACCAGCGTTGTCTGGCACCAATCGGCGCCGTTCGACAGCCTGGGCGGCCTGGGCAGCCTGCACAGTGGATTGTTTCCGGACGGCGTGTCGGGTGCCCTTTTAGCCTGTTCGTGAAGGCGGGCAAGGACCATCAGCTCGCATGGGCGTATCGCTGGTCGGGGTTGTGGTGCTTGGCCTGTCTATATAGCACCGTGTGGAGAAACCCTTGTGAGTCCATCTTCAAAGCCCCGCACCCCGCGCCACACAATACCTTGGTACTATATACATGCACAATATATTCTTCGAGCACGGGTCGACGGGTCGACGGATCTAAAAGGGTTTTTATGTCCAACAGAGGGTGGGTAAATTCACCGACTCTCGAGAGTGCCATTATTAATTGACCGTTACATAGGGCGGTCGTTTCTGCTGTTTCTTGATCTTTTTATTGCTCTTTTGTGGTCGTCTGGTCGTCTGGTCGTCTGGCAGTTACTTTGGATGGTGTCAAACAGCGCCTGCAGGGAAAAATGGAAGAACGACAAACGTGTCACAAAGACAATAATAATTCATGAGGCGTAACTATTCCGAGTATATATCCGTAACCTCAACCGCTTAGCACTGCGCCTCTTTCGCGATCGACAACACCTTCGCGTGAATATGTAAGTATTGCCCGCAGTTGGACATTGATTCGCACTATCTAGTCTTCCCTTGCACTTATTCCCTGGCTTCCCCACATCGTGTTCGGAAGGAAAGCACCGACATGGGGTGGTTTGCCGTGCTATGTTGAGGCTGTGGTCACTATAGCGGCCTTTAATGTAAATTTAATGCCGAGGCGTTGTGGGTTAAAGCCTCCAACTCTGCTCTTCTTGTTAGTAAGCTCTTTATGTCAGCGGTGGCTCGTTTCATGTTAGTCTGGGTCTTTACCTAGTGTCGTTGGTGAGTAACTTGCCGACATTGAGCGGCTTGACGAAGACCCATCAACGATGACGGGTTGTCGGACAGATTCGTTGGTCGGTGGATCTTCAGAGGTTCCGGTAGTTTGCGGTTTCATCGTTGTTTTTTGAGCGTCAAGCTTCACTCTGATTGTCCTGCCTTTGAATTCTGTGTCATGAAACATTTGGACTGCGGTCTTGGCTTCTTCATGAGAACTGAATAACGCAGTCGCATACCCTTTCCCACGCCCGTCATTGGATCTCTTCGGCACTTCGCACCTGATGACGTTACCCGCTGCTTTGAGGAGGTCTTTGAGTTCTTGCCATTCGGCTTCGTAGGGCAGGCCTCCGATAAAAATACCCCGAGCTTCGGTTTGCACAGCTCCATGGGTCAGGTTGATCGGAGTCCCATTGGGTGCATTGACATACAGTGGGATAGCCTGTGGGTAGGTGACATGAACGTACGGTTGTGGCTGCTGCATTAGCATTGGAATTCCTGCTGATGTCGCGGTGGTAGAAGTGGGCATGTTCATGACTGTTGACCCCGAGAGAGGAGGAATTGTGCGTGGCGGTAGGGGTGGAGTTATGTATGGATTTTGCGTGAAATTCTCCCTGCTGACCTCGGCAAGGATCTGCTGTGCATATATGGCTATCCGAGCTTGAGCAGTCGAAGCCTCTGCCTCTGCATAGCTTTGGCAATCGCGGTAAACTTCTGCCCAATGACTGAGTTCTGCTGCTTGTTGTAGGTTGCCCATCCGCCTCTCTCGCTCAGCAGCAGCGGCCTGGATACGCATGAGTGTTCCCGCATTATAAGCCTCTGCCATAAAGTGGCTATAAGCTTGAACGCATACTTCGTAGCGCGCCTTAGCTATATTGGAGGGTAATGCACCAGGCATCGAACTCACAAGAAGCCTGTCGTCATGGTACTCGGGCTGAAGTGGCACGACGTAGACAAATGAGGACATCGAGATTGTTGGTGGAGGAGCCCAGTGACCAAGGGGGCTAGGGTGCTGACTCGTGTGGGTGTGGGGTTGCGTGAGATTCTCTGGAACGGCGACAGGAACGCCCGCATCCCTATTTCCCAAGGCAACGATGAGCGCTCGACCGTCCCAAACGTAATGGCTTAGATGATCTAAAGGGAGGTTCAGTCGGCCCATTTTTGCGGTTTCTGGGCGCTGGACTAACCGTATACTTTTTCCGCCTCTTCTTTCCCTTTAATTTTCACATAGCCATGTCCGCGAGATCTCCCATTATTCATCACATAAATTTCGGCATGTTCAACATGTGGTGTTATGGTACGAACAAGATCCTTAAGATCCTGCCATCGGTTCTTGAAAGGGATCTATATAGGGTTATCTGCACTTAGCGCAGGTGGCGTTGCGTAAGGGAAGGAAAGGAAGAACTCACGTTGGAAATCAAGATAAAATACTCGTCCGTGTCAGCACCAGCTCTTTGCATCTGAGCGTTTCCCATCAAGCTCATGCTTTGGGGGTAACCGCACACTCTACTCTAGTAGCGCTACTGGATACTCGTAGGGTATACAGGGTTTGTCTTCCAATGATTGGTAGATATGCTGCCAACTGTTAGCAGCCTTGACACAGGGGGGCACAGTGTTTGTGCACGTTGAAGGTTCGGAGTTGACGGTCAGAGAGTATGGAGCACCCGACGGACCACTAAAACTGGGACACCTCATTAGTTTCTCGAGGGTTAACTGGATGAATATCGGCATTTGGCGAATCCACGTTCAGTCAAGGCCTAGCGTGGTACCGTGTATGAAATGGGAAACGGAGGGGACTAGCAGTTCATATGATAAACAATTTACCTATTGATGGGTGGTGTCCTTCGGTGTACATTGGTAGGAGATAAACACGGTGGCGGCAGTAGAGGTGGGAAATCGGTGGCATAAGGCTAGAGATCAAATTCTAACACCTGATGCAACCACTATAGTCAGCTCTTAGGAAAGGGGTGTCAACAACAGCTCGAATATGTCCCTTGTCCAGATGTGGGTGCTGCAAACGAAGTCAAAGATATTCACCAATACTATTCACTAACCTCAAAAGGTTGTGTTGGAACCCTGAGTGGATGTTGACAACTGACGCAGATCTGGGGTTCCCATCTAATCTGTTATGGGTGCTTCGCAAGATCGAGAGGCTTCGAAATCGGGATCTTTGACTTGTCACCGTCTTGATTTGGAGCTGGGGGAGCTGGGGAATTTCAGTCTCCATCGGAAGAAAAACAGCAGCGTTACGCATGGGAGCGTTGTTAATATGCTAAGAGAGAACTCCGGATGCTGCATATGATCAACACCCATCGCACAAGACGTTTTAGTATGAGGTGACACCAACAGTGGCGCCGCAGTGGCCCATGAAGCTGACAATTGGGGCGAGAGCAGATGTGGACGAGCGTGGAAGAGCTTTATTGGGACTGGGTCGGGGGCCGGAAGTAATGCATTGCGGCGGTACAGTATGTATGTAACTTGTACAAAAAGAGTGCTGTGAAATTTTTGTGAGAGAATGTGGAATTGCTGCTGGGGTCAAGAAACCTCAAAGGACTTCTGGCTCGCACAAAACTCTTGTCTCCAAAACGGCAGAGTGCGGGGAACCGCTCACTGACCCTCCACTGCAGCCCTGACCAAATTACCTGTTTCTTCGCCCATGCCCATCTTAGGAATATGCGTGATAAGGCTGTGTACAGGATCACGACTCCGCGGTCCTCAGACATGATATGTGCAACCGACGACCACAACAACAGGACTACGGCCTGGCCAATGGCTTAGATCTACGTCAATCGGGATACAAACAGCGATTCCAGATTCCATTGGCAGCATTATATTCTGGAGGACTCGTGGGTCGCTTATGTTGCCAGATCTCGCGCCACCGTTCAACCTGGGAAACATGGCCAATTGTGGCTGCAGGGCCATCGGAGTGTTGTATGAAGTTGGTGATCGATATGCTCGCATAGCAGGGATCAAGATTCCCGGAGAAAAGAGACTTGTCGAATGCACCTGCAATGCAGAGCAATGCAAATCAACGGCAGAGCAGCAAGCGCACATGTGGTTCCCGTTGGGGCATCAGCAAACGAGCAATGGTGTGGAAGGGAGGGAACTAATGGCTACCCGTAAGCCCCGGCTGGTCTCATCTCCTGTCCAACGAATTGGACCAGCCAGTCATCGTTACACAGATAAACTAATGCTGAGGTGTCGATTTCCAGCCGTCGAGCTTTGGTTCCACGAATCGACAAATCCCGTGATGCACTGGACCAATGGCACCTGTGGCGAGGCTGCGGAGGCGACGAAGACGCAAAGCCATCTGCTCGTCGCCGGGAAGCCCGCACACTGCATCGAATTCGATGATTAGCATCAGCGTAGTATGGTGAGCAATTGAGAGGCAAACAGCTGGATAGGTTTTTGTCGGCTCTAGCGCGGTGGCGCTAGCACAATCCAATCTCTCTTTGGATAGGTAGTTCGCAAAGCCGCAGTAGGGATCCCCGCCGTTGCATCTGGGAGGCGAGGGAAGCGGAGCTGCAATTTCGCAGCACACAGGATGGAGTATCGCTGACCAGGGCGTCAACCTGGTCGGTGGCGCAGGGCGTCACAGTGCAGCTAGCTCATTCATGGGTGAGAAGTCATCGGTACAAGTTTCCCATCGAGGGCCAGATCCAATACTGAGCAACAACAATAACGATCGGGAGCAGATCAGGGAAGTCTTGATATGAATTGACCTATCCTGATGCTACAGCCGCATTAAAAGTAGGTACATACAGATAAAAGCAAAATGCGCACTAGGGCCAAGACTTGTTGGATTGAATGCTACAGGTCCCTTCGGGTACCAATGGGATAAACAAGATCCTCGCTGTTCTTACTGAAACTAGTGAAATATTTTTTCAATCTTGAAGAATGCAATGCATGAACCGGTCTGTCCTGACCTCCACGGAGATAGTTCCGATCGTTCTCTCATTGGCCTGAATCTTCACCGCCAGCCATATGAATGAATGGATAAATTTAACTTGAGACTAGCGGAAGCGTTATCTTCGTCTCCCTTATGCGTAAGAGTAACGCCTTGCTCATGCTCCATAACTAGGACTTCTTCGCCGCCTCGGCGGAGACCGGGAATACCTTCTCCTTTCCCAGCGGTCCTCTGCTATTGTCCTTCTCTTTGGTGGCGGGGACGGAGAGTAGCTGCGCCTTCTCGCCTCCATCCTAGGTTGCGGTGAAGCTGACCGCCCGTTCTTCCTCCAATGTTTTCCTGGCGGTGACCGTGACGTGCCGTCCCTGCCTCCACTAATTTTTCGTTGTGGGGAGCGAGTACCGCCGTTTCTCCTTCTAATGCCTGGAGAGTAAGAGGCACTACGTTCGCGCCTCCTTAGTCTTTGTGGGGGTGTTACTGAACGAGAGTAACTGCATCGTCTGGGCCTCGTGAAATCGGCCATGCCGTAGGATTTTCGAGGTGGCGTAGGCGATCTGGATAGAGAGCCGGATGGAGACCGCCTCCTATGATTCCTGGTGCTGTGGCCCGCACGGTACGAGCCCTCACTGCTAGCCGAATAAGATCTTGCACGTCCTTTTCCTTTGTATGTCAATTTTCTTGGAGGTGTGAGTGACACTGGGCGACCACGAGAGCGAGATCGAAGAGATAGGGAACGCAAGCGCCGTCGCGGTGCCGGTGAAGGAGAACGAGACACTGAAGAATCGACTCTTCTACGATTGCTTCGGTGACGCGGGGAGCGGGAAAGCGATCGAGAATAACTCCTTCCGCGATCTCTTCCTCGAGACTGGGTAGGCGAACGGGAGCGGGAGTAAGAGCGCGGAGAACCTGTATATGAGGATGAATAGCTTGAGACTGAGCTTGCGGACTCTGAATCAGATTCAGGTGGGGGTGCGGGCAATGATGGAACGGTCGGCTTAGGGAGATTCTTGAGATGCTCTCTCATTTCCTCCGTCACCTGCCCCATCCCAATGCTGGTGAAGTAATTGATAGAAAATCTTGTGTTACGTGGATTATCTCTTGGAAAAAGACCTTCAAAGCTAGGCCGGAGAAAATCATCTTTGAGTCGTTCTTGCAACTTGCCCATTCCCATCGCCTCAGATAGCTCCTGGAATAGGATCTTAATGAATATTCGACTGCTCGACGTAGTTTCATCCTCGTTCATGTGTACAACCGACATGACGTGCCAACCAAGAGCATCAGAACCTAGAAGATGGCCGAAGAAGCGAGCAATATTGCGAAGCCGATTAGTTTCGAAGCGGTGGATAGTATCGTAGTATTTAGTGAAGGCCGCTTCGAAAAGCTCCGTCCACAGTCGATTAAGCTTCGCAAAGCGCTCCCCAATGAGGCCGTAGAACTTAGAGTAGGTTCGTTCTTGGGAACAACACTCAATCACCATGGAAGGTAATTCAGGTTCCTGGCCAGGGGGAAGAGATATCTGGGAGAAGAGGTGAGTAGGCTTCGCAGTTAATTGCATCATCAGGGAGGGAGAGCTCACCTTCATCAGCTTGTGGCAACACTCCTCAAAATCGATGCTTGACATGATAGTTAAATATATGGTTCTCCTTAGATTCACGAGGTCCGTGTTGCTCTGATCCTTGATCTCCATCTCCCGGGACTCCTGGGCTTCTTTGTCATCCTCGCTATCGTCGGTCTCGTATTCATCGTCATCATCGCTCTCACCAGCCTCTCCAAGGATTTCAGCCCTCAGGTTTTTATAGGCCTCCTCATGCTCCTCCCAGCTTGGGTCAAACTTAAAAACATTTAAACCGTCCTGTACGTCGATCTCGTCGTCGAGGTTCGCTCGATGGGTGATTTGGTCTTCCTCCTCCACAAGATCTAACTCCTCTTTGATCGCCAGATTGTCCTTATACTTGTCCCTCCGCACCTGAAAGAGTACCTCGATCATGTATTGCACTCTCTTGTCAATGTCGGCCTCGTGGAGAATACTCCGAAACTGGTCGAAAACGGCCAGCGCAATTGACCCACTCATTTCCTCAAGATGCTGCCCAACCTCTCGCGTTAAGCCTACAGCAATTTCCACACTATCGTCGGTGTGGTTGTGGAGCAATAGAAGTAGTATCTGAGCCGCCACCATTTCATGTGCCACCTGCTGATTGCACAAATGTGCGATGAATGTCGTTGATGAAAGACACACGGACTTGTCGTTTCGCTTGAAAGCTTTCCTGAACTGGACAATTAATCTATTGAGTAGGAGTTCTCCCACTTGCGGTAACTTGGTGTTTACGATGGCGGCCATCGCGGCATAGATCGGAGTGAATGGTAGACTTGCTGCCTGGGCCTTCATGATGCTGCGACAAAATAGTCCTCTTCCTCGCACTAGATTTTCACCAAACAATTCTGGCACAATGTGTTTGATGTTCGACACATTGACTTTGTTGATGAGACCATTTATTGACTTTTTCAGGGCCTCCCAAGCCATCCGTTGATATTCCTTGCTCGACTTGTCTGTGATCTGAGCTTGAAGGGCCCTAAGACGAGCAGGAGGAATGTAGGTGCCTCCGGAGCGCATGGTAAGCAATTTCTCATATTCGGCTTTCGCTGCGGCTTGCTTTTCCTCTTCAGTGAGAACTTTAGTAGGCAGACCCTCAGTTTCTTTTTCTTTTAGGCGTTTTGCTAGCTGTCGTTCTCGTTCGATGGCGCGTTGAGGGTCGACATCGGGGAGGGTCCGTCCACCTAACGCAGGGCCTCTCGGTGGTGAGCGTCGGCGCCGAGGTGAAGGTGAGCGTGAAGGCGGAGAGCGTTTGCGTTTGACTGACGGGTTTGGCTGATACGATTCTGGAGGAGGGGGTGTCGGAAGGCGTACAGCAGATTGGAGTACAATAGGTTCCTCCATATCGATATCTCTATCGGTTGCGACGGAAGAGCTATCGTTTGGATCTCAAAATCGGGCGATTCTTGCCTTTTGTTTCGCCTAGGGGATAGGTTCGTGATGGGCAAGTTGTGGAAGGAAAGTTCGTAGTTGAGCCTCAGCGCTTAGTCATATCGAGAAAGACACCTTGCGCGAGCTAGGGATAATCTGAAGCACAGGGGACCGATTTTCAAGAAATGTCAACTTGATAGTCTTTCAGAACCGCGCACCATATCCACCCCCTTACGTTCCTTTACTAGTGCTTCCAAGCAGTTATGGTATGTGTCGGTAAAACTACTGAACGTAGGAGTAAACCCTGCTAACTGTCACTTCAATAATCTAGCTAGACAGACTCATCGGATTTGCGATGCTCCTAATAGCATCTGCTGTTTTTCTTTACTATACAGTTTGGACTTTGCTCATGGTAATTAGTAATGCTAATCTAACTAGAACTCTGTTAATCTTATTTCTCTAGCCTTTCGTTGATCCGGGTCACCCACTCCACGACTTGTTCCCACCGCGCGTATGGGCAATACGCATTCCTGTTATCTTGATCCTTCTTGGATCAGCTGTTGTTGGCTCTTTCTTGAGCGTAGTGATGATTCGGAGTAATAGGAAGCGCGCTGCTAAGGCGAAGGCTGTGGGGAAGAAGAAAGCTTAGATTACGGCGGCGCGCCACCTGGGTCGGGGGGAATGGATCGTGGCCACGTCGTCAGAGCTTAGAGAGGTGTCTTAGATGCGTCGCGTATGGAATTAGATTCTGACTGGCACTAAGGAGTTGATTTTTGAATTCAAAGGGCGGTTCTGTTGGTCGACACGTATAACCATCGGCTTACCACACGATGAAATGTAGTTAATATATGTACATGTATGTACAAGCAAAGATCTGCCGGCCTTAATGCTTAAATTTCCGTATGGACGGAAAGTTTTGTGCTCGTGGAGGTGGATACAGGAAGGCTGGTGAACCCACCTCCGGCTAACGTGAATAGTAAATGGTACCGGATTCACTTTTATAAAGGATGGGAGCGTCTGGATGTCTACCGTATGTCATGCAGTCCTTTGATTAAGCTGGCCTTCCTATTCAAGGGACTTCGTTACTTCGCATTCCGTTGGTATTTATGCACACCCCGCACTAGCCGCGAACACCAATCGAGCCATCGCTCCTGCAGCGTGCCCCTCCCCCAATACACCGTTGCTCATACTATCAGTACCTACATTCTCCGCGATACTTCATAGTCATTTTGAGTACCACCTGAACTGTGGCCAGACCCCATTGAGCATTTCCCAACAAATCATCCCACAGGTTTCTCTGACGAGAAGGAGCTCTCACGTCACCATTAGATCCTTTATTTTGATTCCGCGCATCGGCGTCGACAAGGATAGGTCTTGTGTCTGACAGTCTTTGGTTGCCCGAGCAAGCCTTGTATACTTTGGAGGAATCAAAGATCCGTGCGTTTTCGGTCGACCTCTGAACAAGTCATTCCTGCAATCAGATCGGTGACGCACTGCGCCAGCACTACACACCTCTTGTCTCAGGAAGCGACGAATACCTTTCGCGCTCACCTCCATCGCCACCATCTCTCGCCACTCCGATCAGTTCTCTCCTTTCGCAAAGAAGTTCCTACAGAATACAAGCCGATCCTTAGAAGCTAATTATATGCCCCCTTCCGAATATCCCGCTGGCCAAAACATCCAGTATTCACAGACGAGTCCATCCCACCAGCATTATACACAGATCAACGGCTACAGCACAGGTATAGCTCAAGCCCGAGATAGAGGAAGGTCTGAGCAGGGAAGGAATAGCAGCCGAGGAGCTAGTATTACTCGGATTTATCCAAGGGAGTTGTAAGCAATATTTCGTTGTGTTGAGAGACTTGTTTGCGGTATTTCATGCGGGTAGTGCGTCTGCTTGGTGCAAAGCACTAGGCCTCAGCATAGAATGATGCCCACGTTTCGCTTTGTGCGAACAGCGTCACCCTCAGGCATCCAGCTAGAGAACTGGTGTCCATATTCATATTCCACCCCAAAGCATTGTCTGTCGAACCGAGACGTATCATCCCTCTAGTTTTTTTTTGGCTGGAATAAACTAGCATGCATGCTACCCGTTGGCTATTGTCTTCTAATCAAATTTCTTCCGCTAGGGCGAGGTCTCCGCAATCCCTCTTGCCCTCTCGCAACAACCCACCAAGTTCTCCTACGATCACTCCTAAAAGCAATAACCAAGCTCCCTCGTCTCTTCTAACAGCTCTTGCGTCGAGCGCTGGCCACCAGATCAGCTCGGCTTATAACACGGGCGAATGGACGAAAAATCTGCCGTCGTTTACAGGTGATGGTACTTCTCCCGGTGGCGGAGTCAGTCTGAGTGGCTCACCGCCAGCCCATCCATCGTCCTATGGTGATCGAGGCGGGGGTGTCTTTAATAATGCTCAGCCGTCTCCCCCCGGGCCAGCCGGCAGAGTTAGACCACTAAGTCATCCAAACGGGTATCCGGGTTTGGAAGAACACCTCCAGCAAGGTTCGGGGACCCCATATAGACGCAGTTCAATGTATTCCCATCACTCCCATAAACCGCTGTATACGGCACAGCCTCCCCTACCCCACCTGCCCCAAGCACATTTCTACTCTACTCCAAACGCCGATTTAGGTTTGCTGAAGGGCTGGGAACCGGGGCTGGTGCCTGGCGATAGCGGGTATTACTGCGGTTTTGATACCCTGGCAATATCCAAAGATCGTGGGCCCAGTGACACGGAAAATGTGCTCTTGATGGGGTGGCAAGGCGGGTTAGACGTTTTTAGGGTAGAAAGAGACAAACTTGATATAATCGGACGCCTTGAAGGTCTTCGCGGTGGCGTTATTGGCGCCAAGGTGTTACCTTGGACAGCCAGGGATGACCCTTTCACTTCCCTACGGCCTCTCGTCGCACTTGCAATTAACGGACCTGTCACTCCATCTACTAGAGAATCTGGTGGGGGAACCCCTTCAGCCAACTCCGATCAACCAGAGTATGCCTGCTCGGAGCATCCTGACACAAGCACTCCGGGGTCGACAACTAGGGCTTCTGATATCGATGAAACGATGGCTGAGATTACTCACTATCAGACTACAGTTGAGGTCTATTCACTGAGCAAGAGGGTTCACGTCACCACACTATTCTCTAGTCCCCCAGTTCCTATCTCTGCCCCGATGGCAAGCCCCCAGTTTTCTCCACCCTCCGAAGTTGGTGCATTGAAGATCGATGCGGATGGCAAATTCATCACAGTTTCGTCGGGGGTAAGCGGTGAAGTGTTCATATTCACTATAGAAATGGTGGCACCTGCGGATATCCAAGAGAGCGAAGGAGTCTTTTCATGTATTGGGAAGGTTTGGACTTCCGTGCAACTTAATCCTCGCAGGTCTTCCAGCCCGCCGGGCACATCGGATGCAAGAGGTCAGAGTGGAGACCGCCCTACAGATGTAATGCAAATTGGAACGGCACTACTTTCTCTCAACCAACGCTGGCTTGCGGTTGTCCCCCCCGCACCATCTTCTTCACCTTCCCTAAATGGAACACCTTTGCCGTCCTCAACCAAACTTAAGGCTCCGGGCATATCTTCACACGGTCCGCCACCACAACCTCCGGTCACTTGCGCGGTAGACACGCCAGAGGGAGAAAGCGTATTCAACCGGATGGCGAGAGAGGTAACGCAGGAGGTTATTAAAGGTGCCAAGTGGGTTGGAGATCAAGGTATTCGGGCTTGGGGGTATTACTGGAATCGACCTACCCCTGGAGCTGGGCAAGAATGGAGTCAGACAAGAGATCAACCAAGCTATGCAGTGTCCCAACAGCCTCGCTTTCCGCCCACTCACGCTCACGCTAATCAGCAGTCTCAGTCGAGCGGCGACCCAACTCTGGTTTCTGTGCTCGATCTAGAGAGGCTGTCTTCTGCCCGGAATATACCTACAGCAGCAGCGCTAAATCTAGTCGCCACGTTTCAGAGTCCACTGGGCTGTAGTTTTCTTTCTTTTGCTCCTAGCGGTCTAGTTTTACTTACAGTTAGTAGGAAGGGTGATGTCCAGTTTGTTTGGGACCTGATGCGCATGATCCAGGGCAAGGCCATTATTGGCCCATCGCTCCCTAATCCAGGCGCAGGAAATGGTAGCGATTCCCGCCAAATTCCATACCGGCCACACGTGAGACAGATCGCGAGGTTTACTAGGCTGACCGTGGCGAATATTGTGGACGTTGTATGGACAGCGCCAAAAGGAGACAGGGTGGCAATTGTCACCGAGAAGCGAACTGTGCATATCCTCGATTTACCTGCGAGCGCACTTCAATGGCCTCCACCGCGCCGAGCCGCTCCCTCATCAACTCTGCCTACCAATTCCGGCGGAACTGGGAAAGTCGGCGGGCCCAGTCAGGCACATCAGCATCAGACTATAGCTGGAGGAGCTAGTAATGCAGTCACCGCTGCGGTGCAGATGGTAAATAACAAGGCGCAACCCATTATCTCCGCCGCTCGTCGTAGGAGGAGTAGTGGGGCAAGTCTTGGGCTAAAGATAACCTCTTCCGGCGGAGGAGGCCCAGGAGGTAAGTCTATGGCCGCTGGGCTGAGCAAGTCGCTGGGAGCGGCGACTGGAACTGTTAGTAATCTCCGCAATACCGGCGAAAATCGATTGTATCTTCCCGGCAGCTCGGGGAGTGCAGCTACTGGGTGCGTAAAATGGCTTGGTGGGAAAGAGAGGGGGTTTATCGGTATCGTTTGCGGCGGGATACTAAGAATCCACGAGGCTGGACCGGGTCATACAGGGAAAAGCGCGGAGAAGCGGAGGCGCCTTGCCGCGCTAAAGCCTGTAGAATTTGCGTTACCAGCTCTTCCAGGTGATAATGCTGCAGCCTCTGTGGTAGAGGACGCGCTATGTCGACTTAACAGAGGAATCCTAAGCGGATATTGGATCTCAAGACCATCTATGGCCGCAAAGGATGCCAACACGAAAACGGATCCTCACCCATTGAGTTATGCCGAGATCGAGACGAACCCGCCCTATCAGCCCTTCCACACTGATCGCAGGATAAATTTATACGTCTATAACACGCCCCCATACGACGAATGGAATCCTCCAGCCAACATTCACCATGTGAGCGATTCGAGCCCCTGGGTCTTTGGACAAGACATTGATGCCACGAGACTTGACGTTGGACCACCTGTTATCCCTGGCGACGGGATATCGGTCCACGAAGAGAGCCTAGTTGGGCCCATGGAAACGGTCCTCCGCTTGGGAAAAGACGATGAGGAAGTCGAACAAGTTGTTGTAACGACACGTAGAAGGAAGAAGGCAATCTCTGGCTCTATGGGAGAGCTGGAGGATGGCTTCTTTGAGGATGATTGCGAAGTTCTTGATTTTGCGTCTGATAGAGTTTGATTCCAGCAACTATTTGCGGGACATACGGAATCGGTTTGGTGCATGTGCGTTCATCGCATTCTCAGTGTGCTCCATGTGAGCGGAGGTCGGTCTGATAGCAGACCTTGATGTTTTTACCGCATTCTCCAGAGGCGATTTCCAGGATTGGCGTAGGATATTTGAGATTAATTACCGCCGCAAGGTGAAAGCTACTCTTCGCACTTGGCTATGCCTTCATATCAATATCAACTAGGGTACAATAATTTGCAAATTATCTTAGTAGCCCATATGTGAGAAGCCCGGAGTCACTCAGTAGATTAGGATCTGGATTGAGTAGGAATGGAACGCAAACAACATATTCCTAGCCGCACCTCCAAACTTCCCATATCTGCCACTTCAAAGGAGAGTTCATCTACGCATGCCACAGTCCCCGCACATTTGGCTAGCGGAACGCAACCGCCTTACCGATTTGCTTTATGAGAGCCCCTACGATCTCATTCTCTACCTTGACCGCGCAAGAGTTTACACACGTCTCGGGTACCCAGACCTCGCCGCTGGCGATGCGTACAGAGCACTCTTACTCGCCGATGAGGTGCGAGACGAGACGGGCGAGTATCATGAGGAAGCAGCATTAGCACTATCCGACCACTGCGACACGGATCCGGGGATCTGTGGTAATGGCGATGCGACAACCGACGAGCGACTCGAGCAGTTGCTGAACGAGGGGACTTTGAAATGCTACCGGGTCCTCTCGTCTAACCTCTCACGATGTGGATGTCTGAAGAGCGCATGGGATTTTTGCAAGAGAGGACTTGCTCTCTTTGCTGAAGATACAGAGCTCTCGGAGGAGCGGGAGAGGATATTGAGTTGTGGGAAACGCTTACTCCGAGAACAGTCCAGCGATGGCGGACATGTTTCTCGGGATGATGGGGATGGTGACGAAGGTGGAGATGTCCACCCGAACGACCTACCAGACCAAGGATTCGCAAGGAGGGAAGTCTACCCATGGAATGCCTACGAGCCGGACCGGTTTTCGCCAGAGAGTCTCGATTTCCTGAACAAGGAGATGGCGAAAGTAGCGCCGAAATGCGAAGTCAAAGCCACCTTCCTCCCGTCCCTCCAAGACATCACCACGACAGACGAGGAGCCCTCCGCACCGCTCCCCCCAAGGAGACAACTAGGCGTCTTCGCCAAAGAAGACCTCGAGCCCGGAGAAATCATTCTCAGGGAAACAAGCCTCCTAACCGTAAACAACCGCCTCCACGACTCCTTCTGCGACGCCTGCAGCACACGTCTCCCGGACATATCCATCGCCGAATCCCCAATCGCCGCATGCCCAGACTGCGACGATACGTTTTTCTGCAATGCCGAGTGTCTCCGGCGGGCGCTCGAAAGCTACCACCCCGCCGTCTGCGGACGCGATGTGGAGGCCGTGGGGAGGGAAGTCGAGAGGAAGGAGACAACTGACGCGTTGTATCTGCTGCTGTTGGGGAGGGCGATCGCTATGGCTGAGACGAAGGGGTGCCACCCGCTGGAGTTGAGGGAGGTTAAGTATATTTGGGGGGATTTCGTCGAGGGTGGGGGGATGCCCTCTGTAGCGGCCGACGATAGTGGCGACGACGCAGCGGCGGAAGAACGAGAAGGCGCGTTCTACGCTTCCCTCCCACACACTCTCCCCTTCACCTTCCCCCTGAACATCCTCCTCCCCCTCCACCTCCTCCTTAAAATGTCCCTAGACCCCTACACCGCCCTCCGCCACCACGAACCCTGGATCCACAACACCCTCCTCTCCAAATTCCGCGGCACCGCCTCCGCTCGGCTCTCCTCCCACGACGGCACCCCCGAGGTAAGCGCCGTCCATCCGTTATGGTGTCTTGCGAACCATGACTGCGATCCGAATGTGAGGTGGGAGTGGGGAGGGGAGATTCGGTTTTGGGTGAGGGAGAGGAGGGTTGGGGGCAGGGAAGGAGGGGTGGGAAAGGGAGAGGAGGTGTTTGGGCATTACTGCGATGTGGGATTGGGGGTTAAGGAGAGGAGGGGGTGGGCGGTGGGGAGTCTGGGGGGGCTGTGTATGTGTGAGAGGTGTAAAAGGGAGGAGGCGGAGGAGGCGAGAAGGGAGTTGATGGGTTAAAGGACAAGCTTGTATCTAGTGTACATGTATGTACATATATACATAGGCTTTCATAGACAGATCACTATTTAGAATAGGATAACGCCCATTGTGTATCCTAGAGCCCTCGCAAATCTAAACCACTTTCAACCTAGCGTGTAGCTTTCGTGTCACTGTAACATCAAGAAGGAAAAGAGTCTTAAAAGGTGGACATGCGCCAGCATTCGGAAGGGAAGGAAAGAGAAGAGCTTCTAGAGCCGGGTATGATACGCATCAAAAGACAGCCAACCAATGAATCACCAAACCGCCTCGAACGAGACGATTAAGACAAAAGCTCCTTACAAATACAATTCAAAAAGCACCATCCAAACCATAAATTGTCCTAAGCAAAATACACCGGAACGCCATAAACCACCGGCGCCGCCCCATTCAGATACCGCAAAATGCACGAATCCCTACTCCTCGCGACCGCTTCCACTAGTGATGTGGGTGCGGTCCTTGAGAGGAAAGATAGAGGAACAGGTTCTCGGCGCTTGGACGCCTTGCTCCGATGCCGGGAAGGTGTCTTTGGTGGTGGGGGGGCGGTTATGGGATGGGAACGCGAGAAGAGGCCCCACCGGTCGAAGAGCGCGAGGGAGAAGCGGTCGATGTCTTTGTCTGTTACGTCCCAGAGGGTAGCGAGGAGGGCGGGGCTGGAAAGGGGGAGGTGTTTAGTTAGCCTTGATATGTGACGGTGGGTAAGGCAGTTTTGACTTACCATCCTGCGTGAGTGTAGTTAATCGGTATTCCATACGGCTCGAACTCGCCAGCATCGGTGAGAGCCCCACTGCTACAGCCCATGAGAAGGGCGACGGCGCACTTCTCGAGTTTTTTGATGGTCCGGGAGCGGATATATTGCGCGCCGCTACCATGGCCGAAGTAGAGAAAGATGTCGCGGGATTCGAGAGCAGATTTCATTTCCGCTTCTGTGGGCTCACGCTGAACAATTGAATCCCATTTCTCTAGACTGTAGGTCGGTTAGTGGATCCCATCTGATCTCGAGGAGTAGTGTGTGCACATACGTCTTCAGGTCATCCTCAAATGCAGCTTGAGTGGCTTTCAAGTCTCCAGCGGGGTTTAGTACGTATGCACCATTGGTTCTATTTATGTAAAAACCCTCCGGCTTTTCGGGTGCTACATCTCCCCGCTGAGCCAGAATTCTTTCCCTAAGACAAGCGATTGACGGCATTCTAGAGACTGAAACACCCTCCAAGCATGGGAGTGACTCCCAGGGAAATACGTGTAAAGCCTTGTCGAGTATGAGGATCGTATGGCTAGCATCCCTGTTGGCAGATTCAGTGCGAGCAGCCTCATGATAGCATCGAAGCGCGTCTTGTGTTTCCACAGCGATCTGCAAACGTTAGAATTTCATAAAAAGAACCTGCAACTGGTCACCTACAGCGTCAAAATCGATCTCATCATACGCGTTGCGTTCTCCGTGGAATTGCAACACATCCACGACGAAGTAGAGCAGATCAGTGAGTGGCTCATCCAAATCACATTTGGCTTCTGAAGGATTTCCCAATCCAATGAACAGCTCGAGGATCCGTGGATCCAGGTTGAGGCACCCTGTCTTACTTCGCTTTCCCATCCTCTGTCTAGATGGCAGGTGCTTGTCCAGGATCTTCTGAAATGAACTCCGGAATCGCGATAAGAGCTCTGGCTGGCGTGGGTATTGGCAGAAAATTCCTCTGAAACCACCTAGCCAGATACTCTCGATGTTGAATAGTAGGTCCCTAAGACGAGCATCTAGGGCTTCGCGCTCTGCCCACCACTCAGATTTTGCTCCGCTGCGTGTCATGTCGCGAGCATCCCGCGTGCTAAAATTGGCCAGGTCGATGATCTCGCAAAGTTCCGCATGTCCTTGGGAAAAGTTGAACACTTCTTCATCTGCGTCCCTCGAGTTATGTCTGCAGAGAGGTAGGCGGAGGACAAAGGGGCTCAGACCGGCCTGAAGTTTCGATATGTAAAGTTCATCCCGATTTTCACTCAAAGAGACAGAAATGGCAGTCCACGCCGAAGGGATGATATCAACATATTCCTTTTGAAATTGTGAAAAGTCTGGAAAGCCGAGGTCTTTTATTGGGTTATTGGTATCCAGGGTAGGCCACTTAAGGCCTTCTTGCGCTAGCCTGTCAACATCAATGGCACCCTTTTGTCGCTGCAGAGAAATTGCTTTCGAAATTTCTAAATGTTTTCAGCATGAACCCCTTTGCATGTAGGAATAAACTTACCCATTGAATATGTCGCAAGATGCGGGTGAGCAGACCCTTTCCCCATCGCCGGGCTTGCTGCAGACAGAAGCATCACAACACTGCTAAGCACGGATGAGATTGTGTGAATGGTAGGTGTCGAACATAGTTGGATTGCAATCGTGAGAACCTCAGATATGTTGTCGCGAGCCTGACGAAGTATATCCACAAAGTCGACCGTAGCAGGGAGTTTCAGCTTGCTAAGACCTTTCGAGGATACACCAGATGGTAGTTTACGAGGTGATAAACGTATCGCCCTGCCGGGACTCCGATCCTGCAATTGTTTATCGGTTGGTCTTGGTGCATTTGCAATAGATGGAAACGATATCGTGGAGTCCTGCAGGACACAAAATACAGCATCTGCTGACATTTCGTCAATCGCCTGCAGCAGCAAGTATTTCGCGTCACTAAGCCGTTGCTGAACAATGCCATGGTGACTGGTAGGAAGAGATCTTGCATCAGATAGCAGCGAGGCCGCAAGCTCACACTTGCTTTGGAGCATCATCGCACAAGCTTTTTGCCGTATTAGGTTGCCCTTAAGCCTTAATAGCTGTGAGCATTCGCTAGTTGAAACATATGCGGGCTTAACGGTCTCGTTCGGATTCCTCGGTGTCATAACTCTCCTCATCCTCGTCGATGGTTGCCTCACACTCCCATTTTGGGTAGTAGATTCACGAGTGCTGATGGATTTCTTGAGGCTGAGCTTAGACATGCTGTTTTCCAAACCACATTCGGAGCTGGCGTTCGAATAGTTTTCGAGTCCATTAATAAAAGTAGGCGCCATCAATGCTTCAAGCACTTCCTGCGCATCCCGGTAAGCGGCAGCCTCTTCATTTCCTTTCCCCTGCAGCCGATGGAGAATCCCAAGCCAACGGCACAGGTCTACATCGTCTCTATTCTTCCTAAGCTGCGCTCTCAAATTTGTGGCTTCCATTAGCATTTCTTCTCCTTTCTGCAGATTTCCGCTTCGAGTCCACTGGTTCCCAGACATGGCAAGGCTGTACGAAACCAGGTAGGTTGCCTGAACGGCCTTGGCGATCTTCAATCCCTGCTCTAAGTAGTAAATTGCTTCCTGGAAAAGACCTTGGTGTGCATAAAGGCTTGAGAGCTGGGATAAGCTCCTGTACAGCGGCGTGACTAAAGTCCAGAACGTAGATCCTTTTAAGGAGTCGTGAGTTGTCGACATTACCGGCAGCGCAACCGCACTTGATGTTGCCAACATAGATCCCTCAGCCAATGCTTCTAGTTCAGTGTCACTTCCCGCGCTCCCAGAGGTATGACTTTTCTTGTTTGCTCTGGTTTCCATGCCGGCCCATGCTCGGTAGTTGAGTTTCACACACCGTTTGGCGTGAACCAACGCTTCGTTAAGTGACCCTTTTTCAAAAGCCAATAACGAGTACACATACGATGCGTCAGCGATGATGCGGTTAGCCCTCACTCGGCCCGATATCGTCGCAGACGGCTTCGTGTTTTTCAAAATATCTGGATCGCGCTCTGCAGTTGATTCTGCGGCCACTAGGTACTCGCCGCTATGCAAGTTAGCGTAGGTTCTAGTTAGAGTGTACTTAAGGCTTACCATTTATCTGTGTTCCCGAGCCCTACAAGATATTCCGCGTAGGCTAAATGCCACTGTAGCTTGGCTTGCGAGGAGCCTCCAACTTTCTCCAGATACCCCTGGGCTTTGGCCAGAGTAAGGCCTGCCTTCCCAGAATACCCTAGTCTGAGATACTGTAACCCCAACGCCGAAAGAGCCTTAATCAAATGCTCAGAGTCGATTGGTTCTTGGAGCTCCCGGACTTTAGTAAGTAATTTAAGCGCGGGAATTCGATATATCCCAAAGCCCTTCATATCAAAGAAATCTATCACCGCTTGAAGCTGGGACAGAAACAAGTCAGTGCCATCGATGACCTCCACCATCGCTGACCATGAGTCGCACGTATCCACGATTCCGAGCCATACCGTCACAGCTGCCTTTAAGTCACACACATCCGTCTGCTTGCTCCTAAAGGCCAAGCACACAGAAATGCTAGCTTTCAGGTGGTGCTGATATTGGCATAAAGCCTTATCGTTGCCGAAACAACGATCGAAATTCATAAGTGCTGCTTCCCCCGCCAGGTTGTTAACGAAATCCGAGATAAGTAGGCTAGGGTGATTCGCAGCTAAGCATAATAGAAGCACAATTAACCTAGTTCGCCGAATAGGAAAATCTGCCCCATATATCTCAATAATCGCAGCACTAATCGCTTGAACCGCAGAACAAAATGTTGTAGCTTCAGCGGTATCCAATAGACGTGCAACGGCCGACAGCTGCCATTCAAGTAAGGCACCCCTCTCCTCCGCTGGCAACCGCAAGTCATCGAATGGAGGACCGGTACGGGAGCCTTGCCCTTTGGACCAAATCTTCACCAAGGCTACTACAGCTCTCCCAAGAATTGCAACATCATCATCGCCATTCCAGACCCCCAAGAAGGGTTTCTTCGCGGCTGCGACTGCTGCAATTTTCAAAGTTCCATTGTCAATGTGTGCTTGGATTGCATCAATCAAAGAGTCTTTTGCCTCTTCCAGCCGTCCTAGTGACTGATAAATTCCACCAAGTCTTTCAAGTTTTACAGCCAAGAAGCCTAGCTCCTTTTCCGCTTGGGGCCGGCAACGGATAGTTTCAACTGACCGCCGTAAACACCGCAGTAGTTGCGCCTCAAAACAATCAGTGGAAGGTTGCCTCTTCTTCAGATAATATGCCCAGTAGACATTGGAAATTTTCACGAAAGTGGTTCCCGTTTCCTCTTGGTTTGGTCCGGAAGGTGTATCTAGTCGTGACGCTAGCGACGCACAATCTTGGAGGGTAGCATCCGTGGTATCCCAACACACCTCGTCAGCAGACACGGCGGTCCTCAGGACAGAGAGGACAGAGTCAATTGTGGATAGTGCAGTTTTCCGGACCATCTTCCGTCGTTGCTCGAACCTAGCGATAGCTTTCGCGTCAGAACCTATGCCGGGCGGGTTCCCCAGATACCTTGTGAAGAAGTGGAGGCAGGTGAAGACAAGGGTTTTGCAAGTCTCCCCTAACTCCTTATCCAGTGATGCGGCGTTTATTCGAGATAGATATCCTATCGCCGCTCTTCTCAATGCAGATACATCTGTTAAGAGCTCATCCAGTTCCCCTGCATCGCCCCGAAGACTACCTGTTAAACCTTCCAAAGAATGCACCAGAATCTCAAAGTCGTCAGTGTTTAAAGGACCTGAGCCCGCCTTTCGAAGCATCAATGTCGCTAGCCGAGTCAGGCAGGAGCACCGACGGGCATCAGATGCTGAGGTACCATCCAACAAACCAAGAGTCTCCTTCGTCCATCGAACAGCATCCTCAGTGAGGGATGCCTCCTGAGCCAGGAATCCCAGAGTCTTGTATATATTGAAAAGCGGAAATTTTGACGCATCCGTTGGAGCACTATCGAAGCTAAAAGGAAGGCCGTCATTCTCGAATCTCGTGACGATGTTGTTAAATAGAGTGAGCGCAATGTAGTACTTCTCCTCCTGCTCCAGGGTAGAACGTCGGGAAAAAACGCCAAAACATCGCCCAAACGGGTCCAAGACCTCTTTCTGCAGGTTCCCCTGGTGGCCAGATAGCTTCCACCATATTAGGCGGACCTCAAAAGCAAGGTACTGTAAGCGAAATGCTGACGACGGGGAGACACTTATCTTCGGATTCGCTGCTTGTTCGTCCTCGGAAACAGATATGCTGGGGCAAAGGGAGAGGATAGTCTGTGAAAGAACCTCTAATTGGCGTGCTGACTTAAGGGCTGAGGTCGCTTTGCAGGAGAGTTTAAGGATTAAGTTAGCAGGAGCATACGGTGAATCCAAGCTGAGGTGGACAAGCGCAGCCTACAAGAACTCCGTTAGACCAGCAAACTCAATAAGCAGGGGAACACCTTACCTCAATATTTGCGGGTTTCTTTGTTGACGCAATGAGCTTCATGATCTGCATTTGAGTCGCTACCACAAGCGCGAGAACAGCATCTCCTGCATCGGTATTCTCGAACCGCAAACAGCTCGCTAGCGTCTCTTTCTCCAGCTTCGCATCTTTTCGCTTGATATTCCTCCCTTTCGCTGTCCCCTCAGGTTCATATTCTCCTTCTCCCCGGTATGTCTCTAATCGCCCTCTCAGTATCCTAACCTCCTTGACGGCTAGTTCCTCAAAACCCAATGCGATCAGCTTCCCAACCAAAGCTGACATTCCATTCTCCAGCTGTAGTGGCGGGATCTCTGCATCTGTGGTCTGCAGGGACCGCAGATATGAGAAGCCTAATCGAGCACACTCTGCAATAGCCAATACTCCCGGTGACTCAACAAGAGAGGAGGATGCTCGATTAGGTCTTGGAGGCTTCGAAGGGGTGTTCGCTATTTGGTTGTGGGAGCGGGGTTGAAGCGGTTGTTGTGTGTTGGAAGCTGAATAAGGCACAGCATTCCGACCAGATGTAGACTTTGATGCGGATTGTCCTTCTCTCGATATTGACAATCGTTTCTGCTGTGGTGTTGACTTGATAGCTTCAGTGAGGACCTTCAAGGTAGCGTTGACAACTTCTGTTGAGAGACTAAATCTCTCCCTCGAAGAAAGCGTAGTTGGCTGCGCATCTGGAATCTCCAAAACTGTGACCTTCGAAGCTTTCGATGCAGCCTTCAGAGTCCCAGGCCTTGGGCGTGTAGACTTTTCTGATCTAGCTCTGGGCCCTCTCTTCACTTCAGCCACCGGCGGATTTGAGTTCAAGAGGCTGCTAAGCAATGCTACTGTCGCTGAGGAGCATGTTGACGGAGAGGATACGGCGTGCCGCACAGCTTCAGCCTGAGCGGGGAGAGTCATCGAGATATAGGGACAAAAGCGATACAAAGAGTTCAGCGGAGCGAATAGCTACCCAACATGAAGCTCTCACGAAACGACACGATAAAGCATTACTACAAGAGATATTAAGGTCTTGATAGTATTATAATATCAACGTCGCCGTGGAAAGGCGAAGCGACTTGTCTCCATAGCAACGGCGCGTAAACTTGCACAAAAAGTTATGCGAAGAACATCGAAATTTCAACATCTCGATATCAGCGAGACCATGCCAATTCCAAAATGGCACGATCAAAACTAGCAGACCGTCTGGTACTTGCTCCAAGGGGATTGATCGATCTCCTTTGTCCATATCTAGGGCCCAAATCAGGTTCACCACTACTTCAATCCCGACACTTCCATCTTCGCCATCCGCCTCTCATCTTATCATCTCACCTCCACACCTCCGAATCCCTCCCCCGAGTCACCCAACCCTCTGTCTGGACCTCACTAGTTCCTAAATTCCTCCGCCCTTCCCAATCGCAAAAAACAAGTACCCCCATCAGACCAAAATCGAAAGAATGGAACCCGGCAACGTTCTTCATCGTGATATTCATGCTCATCGGCTCGCAGTCCATCCAGATGATCGCACTGCGCAATGAATCCACGACATTCTCCCGGCGGGCGGACGCGAGGATCGAGTTGCTAAAGGAGACCATCGAGCGGGTGCAGGCGGGGGAGGATGTAGATGTGACGACGTTACTGGGGACGGGCGATAAAGCGCAGGAAAAGGAGTGGGAAGAAGGTGACCTAACCTCTCTGCTTACACCCACAAAGGACAATATTTTTAGATAGCTAACGGCAGTTGATGTCCGGAAAAGTCATGCAGGAAATTGCGAAA
Source organism: Glutinoglossum americanum (assembly GCA_020080175.1). NCBI lineage: Eukaryota > Fungi > Ascomycota > Geoglossomycetes > Geoglossales > Geoglossaceae > Glutinoglossum > Glutinoglossum americanum. The sequence goes on from JAGHQL010000100.1 coordinate 55,436, forward strand.
GAGAATGCCCTCTGGCAAGAAAACAAGAAAAAACTCTCCCGGCAACAACAATCCAATGAAGCAGTGGACACAGATGATGTACAGACACAAAAACCGACAGCAGAGAAGACACCAAATGCTAGCAAGGCTCCCCGCGGATTCTACTAGGGTTGGCAGGCTCTATCATAATGTTTCTCCAAGGACGTTCAGGAAACTATTCTCCATTATTATGTAGGATACATAGACCGGTTTCCAAAGCGGTACTTTTCTCCAATGCTGAAAATGCTATACAATATATGTGAAACACATAGGCCAGAATATGTCTAGCCTATCTATGCACCTGATATATATATATATATGTATGTATATTTTTTTTTTGGCTTGAAATTTTTTTGCCTGATTTAAAATATTATTCCTTCCGCAAAACAAAAAGACCGGCGGTTCGACGCGTTACTCGGGAAGAACCCTTTCAGGAGCCTGCTCCCCTATAGCAATGTGTCGTGTTATATTATTTGTTAGTAGGTTGTCGATTTTGTCATTTTGCGAATGTCGAGATTCGAACTGTTGACGTGCCGGTAACTTGGTTGGCGAACCCAACTGCGCCAAGTTACCGGGTTGGGTCGAGGTGGGCGGACACGGCTCTGTCGTTAAGATCTTGCAAGACGACATATACACGGATTCCTGGGTTCTATCGACTGTAGCACTTTATATAGGATAATCCGTCAAAATACTGTGACTTTTTATTTTATTTATCTGGGTACATGTACTACAATGGTCACGCATATGGGTCAACGTGCAAAGCATTGGTACCGCATCGGAGAGGGTTCTATAGACTCCCTATAGGTATTTTATCCTATCCGCCGGGGCTTGTGATAACGCAGGGACTCTGCGCCTTATCGTTGGAAAAAATTGTCTATGAATCGCTCTACTTTCCTAGGCAATGCTCAATATTCATTATTACCCACTATACTATGATAGGCATGTAAAAATACCACGCCACACTCTATCAGACCAAGTATTCATATAATATGGCAAATTTAACACCTCTTTAACCACACTAAAGAGCCCATTAGAGAGTGTAGTAGCGCACTCGGCATCACGCCATTATGTCCTATGTCGTGGTGCGCTAATAAGATCCCAATTTAACTCTTTCACTTTTCCTTATCCCCTCCGCCCATACCTCCTCCACCGCTTACTGCTCCGACGAATTCCTCGTACCTAAAAACCTCTCCCCGTCTTCCACTGCTCCCTTTCCCAAATGCCCTTCTCCCAGCAAAACCGCTCATGACTGTGTCGACTTCTCTCTCACTCAGTATTCGCCCGCCTTCTCCCGGTTCTGGTGCCGTATGTAATAGAGCATCCCTAAGCTCTACGAGATCGACTTGGCCGCTGTCGTCATCATCGAATGCGGCAAAGGCGGAAAGAAGCTCTTGAGGTGGAGGTATGGGTGATAGGAGCGCAGAGAGTTGTGTGAGAAATTGAGGGAGCGTTAGGGTTTGAGGGCTACTAGGCGCAAAGAAAGAAGAGAGGGTTGAGTATGTAGCATCAAGACCTATGGATTTAGCCAGTTGGTAATTGCAATCCAGTATCTAGTATATATGAAATTAGAGATGTGGTACATACCAAGATTAGTCAACATATCAGCAACATCCTCTCGGCCAACATGACCATCCGAATCCCGATCCAAAAGCTGGAAGCCCTCTCTTAGTTCTCGGACCTGTGCAGGATTCAGTTGTGCTAGAGGGCCGTTTCCCTCTATGACGGATGGGGCCGGTCGTGGCCTTTGTGCGCCCATCATCGGCGACCCCGTGGTGAGAACATTAGCACCACGAGTGGGTGACGAGGCAGGCTCCCTTGGCCCCGCCAATGTAAGACCTCTTGGAGTCCAATTCCCAGCTCTGTCGGTTAGCGTAGGTGTCCCTGCAGATGGTTTTGTGGGTGACTGCGTTGGCGTGGTGGCGCGGACAGTAGACGGAGAGGCAGGAGATTCAGGACGGCGAAAAGGTGATGCGCGAGGAGAGCCGAGGGAGAGAGGCGAGGGCTTGTACGTTGATGAGATGGACTGTAGCGGGTTCATGATGTTAAGAAGTTGAGATCGTGGTTACAAATGCCGTTCTGGAGGTCTGCGCTCACCATGTTTATGTACCCGAGTAACGCTCGACAACACCAACAACAAGGATCAGAAATGTGGGAAATTGCAATTCAAGCGATCTGCAGTGCCACAAACCCAGCTATGCTGCTTCTCTGTCTTCTTCTTTGTTCTTCGCGCTGTAGTGATATTTCTGCAGTCAAGAGTATTGTGTTGTAGCGACAAGTCATCAATATGGTTGGTTGGTGCGGGGCGCCGTTGCATCGTAAACACATTCCCTGTTGAAGCAAGCGCCAGGGTCAGTGCCTCGACCTCTTCCAACGCAGCGTTACCCGGCCCAATTAACCACGTCGATATCTCGAGATATGCCTCAGGGATCAAACCCTTGTGCTAGGAGGCAGTAGTATCGCTCTGTCAAAAATGAATTCGAGTTTATGAGGCTTAGAATGCAACTCGCCCGACTTCTTACGGTGGCTAATTGCTGAAACGGTCCTCCTCATGGGCATCCCCACATCCAGAGACAGTGCCCCATCTCCCTACTTGTGCCTCCCGCGCCTCCCGTGTGGATATTCGAGCCACATTACAAACCACAGTGATAGGCAGTATACTACTCTGGCAACTTCGGTTGTCTGAAGGTACCTTATGCGCTACCCTACATGGTTTTTGGATTTTGTTTACAGGGACCCCTTTCCCCGAACCCGATAACTACTCTCGGAGCCAAAGCGCTTACTGTCAAAATTTGCAGGATACCACTCTTTAAACACTTGAAATTACGACATCTATTCGCCTATACCTTTATTATTTCATCCAGTCCGGGTGAGTGCGCGCTTTTGACATGGCCTCGACCCTTCCATATCGCCCACCCACGAATGGCACTACGACGACTGCAAACTCAAGTAGTAGTGCGGGTAACCGTAGAACATCCCTTTCTTCCTTCCCTGCATCACGTTCGGGTTCCACCCTTTCACTTTCGAAGCTGAATCGCACGCCATCTCGGTCTCCCCAGCCACCGCCTGCGGACCAGAATCGCAGCTCTGATGGCAGCTCGAAGACTCATTCCTCGGATCATGTATCGTTACAGCACTCTTCTGTGTTCGCGCAAAAGTCCGGTAGCCGACATGGTGAACCCACTGATGATGGTGGAAGATATCAGCACCAGAGACCAAAGTTAAAGTCGCAATATCCACTTGGCCAAGGCGAAAATCACGTAGAGTATATCTTAGTGGCGTCATTCGACACAGATAGGGGATCGATAATGGAGCATCAGTTCCCCGGGGCTATTAGCGGCGATGAACATATGCTAGCCGAGCTTATGTTGCCGGATCAGGCGCATATGAGGGATCAGGATTGGACTATTTTTTTTTTACACAAGGACACGACCAATGAGCTGGAGGAAGATGGCGTTGAGGAGAATGCTCGGCGGCGACGGAGAAAGCGGAGGGTTCAAGAGCGTGACAGGCTAGTTACGGGAGAGGCCCCAGACACAGACGAGCAGGAGCTAGGGGATGAGAGCGCCGACGAAGATGAGGAGGGCTTCATTGATGATGATGATGGATACGATAGCTCTGAAGGGTCTGAGGGCCCACCATTGATATACGTCTTAAACCTTGTAAACACAAAACCAGACAAGACTGCGCCGAGGTGAGCAATACCAAGCCAGCGTCCGCACTCCCCACAGCCACTAGCGCAGGCCCCTAGACTTCATCGCTCTCGCGGGGCAGGGGTGTCCGCATATCCAATTCATGCGCTGACTATAATCTTTCTGCAGAGGAGCTAGGGTAAAAGCCATGGCGATCTGCACGAAACATTCATTTCTACATATATATAAGGTACGTTTGTGGTCCATCCCTTATCGTGATTCACCAGCTAAACATGTATACATAGCCATTTCTCCTCCTTGCCTTGGAGGAGTATTTTAAATCACCACATCCTGCGACGTTGGCGCTATTGTATGATGCCGTCAACTCGATGGACCTCTCACTGATGCCTAAACTATCCTACTTTGAGCGTCAGATACTTCAGTCGAGCGACAACAAAGAGCTTTTTATCGAGAAGTTCCAAGAGATGATCGAACAACGGGCCGCCGAGGAACTGGATGAGAAATTGGCTTCGCAGAGAATTGAGGTGAGCCAGGACGATGAAGAGAAGGAAGGTAGCAGTAAGCCAAACGGCGGATTCGAGACATCTCTTGCGCGATCACCGTACCCGCACGACCATCGATACGCTCTGCCTCGCGACACTCACGAATTTGAATCTCGCGTGTTCTACAATAGCATACCTATCCCTATCAAAGTCCCGGTAGCAATAAGCCCAGAGACCGTGGGAGATTTCTCACTGATCAAGCTGATTCAAACGTTTTCAACACCACACGCCAGAGATCCACAGCCATTTATGCTTCACCCCCACCTAACGACGGGAGGAGCATACACGCATCCCATTATTGTCCTTGTCAACGCTATGCTAACTCAGAAGCGGGTAATGTTTGTCGGCCACAAACTTCCTTCAGGGGAAGTAGTCGAAGCGGTTCTCGCGGCGTGTGCCCTAGCATCTGGTGGCATTCTGAGGGGCTTCACACGACATGCCTTTCCTTACACCGACCTCACGAAGATTGATGATCTCCTAAAGGTGCCTGGCTTCATCGCTGGGGTCACCAATCCAGCATTCGCTAACCACCCCGAGTGGTGGGATCTACTTTGCGACATCCCAACCGGCCGGATGAAGATTAGCGGCTCCATTGAGCCAGCACCAGTCACGGAGGGTCTGCTATATTTCCAGCAGCAGCATCCAACACATGCAAATCCGTCCAACCCTAGCTTCCCCGCACCTGGTACAGATCCAACCGGCGATCACGCATTCATAGAAGCTGTTCTTCGCAGTATTGCTTCGAGGCACGGAGAAGGAGTCATCAGAGCTAAGTGGCGCGACTGGGTGGCCAAGTTCACCCGGATAGCTGCGGCGTTTGAAGAATCGGTGTATGGCGCCAGTGCGCTCTACGTTGGCGGTGAAGAGGAGGACGCGGGAAGTGGAGCCTCAACCGGGCATGGGTATGTTTGGTTAGATGAGTCGGCACGACAGAAGGAGCTGGCGGGCAACGTGTCCCGAATCGAAGGTTGGAGGAACACCAGGAGTTATTATAGTTTCATACAGGTCAGTCTTTGATTTCCGTCCTTCACTTTACTCGGGGGAGTATACTGTTACTTGTTCTAGTACTAGCAGTTGTGTGATGAGGGTCTATCTTGGATGCAAATCTGATGGCGTTCTGCAGGACCTCGCCCAGGCTTATACCGTGAGACCTGTCAAGTCGCTCGACCTTGCCCATCTCCATGACCGATTACGGATCCTCAAGCTAGCGCATGCGGAGTCCGCAGCCATCTACCTTGCGCTCGAAGCGCATATCCACACTTATGACGAGATCTGCCAGTTGCTCATGGTCACACGGGAGAGCAATGCCGGTCTATTTTATCTAAGCCTAGGACTATTTCACCCAAGACCCGACGTCCGCATGGCTACGGTCCAGCTCCTGAGTAGGATCGAGGACCACGAAGCAGGTAAGCACTTCTGGAACGGCCTAAGCGGGTTTGCCAAACTCGCGTTCTTCAGGTTGGCTCGGGAGAGAGAGGGAATGGGGATCAGCGGTGGCGGAGGGGATGGGATTGATGAAAGAATTGCTGGCGGGCTGCTAGGAGTTGGAAAAGCGTCATGAAATGGGGGCGGAGGGGGGTTGGAAAGACGACACACCCAAAGTGCCTTGAATATCTAATTGAGTCCGATAAGAACCCATGCTCCACGGACCTGAAATTCCACATTATCCTAGCTTTTTGTTTCCTTTTGCACGATATTTAGTTAAGTGGTTCTGGCTGGCCATTGGAGTTCATGTAGACCCCGTATTGCTGTCCGGACAGGGCATCAGACGGGTTCCGGTCTATCTATTATACTTGGTTGGAATGGAGCGTACTTTTGTACAGCACACAGGTCAAAGCGTATGTGTACTTGTACATGCTTGCATGAGGAGAGTCGAAGTACTCCAACACGCCTCACCACACGCACATCACACTCACACACAGCACCGAGCTTGTTTTTCTAAGACATATTTCCACTCGCGTGACCTCAGACTTGCTTTATCTTCTACGGCCTACAGCCTACAGCCTACAGCCTACAGCCTACAGCCTACAGCCCAGGCAAGACGCCTCGGGATAGGTGATACACGGTTTGAGACATGAACACGACGGTTGACCGGGAAGGATTAATTGGCGGTGGACCTTTACATAGTTTTTGGGAGGATCGGGACTACCCGCAGCCTCTTTGGGGGCTTGGAAGGTGAATCGATCAATGGGGCCAGAGAAAGATTGAGCCAGGACTCTGGCCAACCCAGATCCAGCGCGACCGTTCCGTGAACCTTTTTATTTATTTATTTTTTTTCATTTCGGCAGGGAGAGTTCGCCACTCGCTGCTCCTCATTGCACAGGCGTTCCCGCCGCCAGGACACCACGCCTAAGCCTTGAGCCTTTAGCCTATCGACCCCTAATCTTCATGCTTGGTCGCTTCGGGCGTGAGGAGGAAGAGGATTTGCCGAAATCAACCACAACACGACGAATGCATCGTCTAGCAGACGCGAAGGTAGGGGGGTCGGCGGTCTGTTCGGTAGACAAGGATTGCGATGCCGTGCTACATTAAGACGTGGAGCGCTGGTTGGAGATAGATGGAAGCCATGACTACGAGGTAGCACCGGGCAGCAGAGGGTGCGCGGCAGAGCACGCAGCGGAGAGAGGTGGGGGGCGGAACGACGCGGTCAAAAGGAGAGCGGGTGTATGACGGGAGAGGGTTTGCAAAAACGTGAGAATGCCGCGCATGCACGAGGAGGCCAAAAAGCAACGGGCCGAGAAATCATCCGTGCTTGGATGGCGGCTTGGAGGAGCCCGGGAGGTTTCGAGAGATCGCTGCTTGTGATCCCGCACGAGGGAATGGCGACGACGGGTGAGAAGAGAGGCGGACGGGGAGAATTTCTTCGGGCTTTTTCTCGAACGGGCAAATTTGGTCGGGCGACGAGAAGCGAAATTCCCAGCGCCCAATTCGAGGTCGAAGACGGTTTCCTCCCGGGGTGAGCATTGCCGCTGGCGCGCCTCGTCGCTACTTTACTGAAAACGGGCATTCATCTCATTTCTTTTTTTTTTCCCAGAGAGGCAATTAAACAATAACGCCAGTGGCGCTGCCACCGCGCCTTGGGGAGATTCGGTGCTGTTGAATGACCGTCCAATCTCCACTCCATGAAGGGGGTGGAGCAGCGAGGCCTTGGCGTCATTGGGTTGAGCGTTTGCGGGGATTTGCTGGACGGGCGCAGGGGAGTTTATCGAAGACGTGAACGAGACGGTTTTGGTTCGGTTGGGTGGAGTTCAGGGAAGAAGGTAGGATCGTAGGCGATATTGGGTTTGTGAGGATTGGATATTGCCCTGGGAGAGCTTTGATGGGGTGATGGGGGTGACGATGGAACCTGCCTTTTCTCTCTCTCTCTCTCTCTCTTGTCTTGTTACTTTTTTGGGTTCTTTTTGGGTTCTTTTTTGGGTTCTTTTTCGGGTTCTGGCTGCTTATGGCATATGGGGCGGAAAGAGCGAGGAGGTGAGAGATGGCAGCCGGTGGGTTTGGGGGACGAAGCAAGATTAATCCATTGTTTTGCCGCAGAAGGTGTTTTTTATGCATTGCACGGGTGCGACGCTGATGGGAAAGAGGCACACACACGCAAATTTCGATTGGTCTGGGCGTGAGTCGTCAATGGTTGTGCGCCAATGCCAATAACCTGTGAATATTTGTGCAATGGCTTACATCCTGATACCGGGGTGTGCTGCAATTTGGGACAATCAATCGTCTTTCCCTCACCTTACCCAAACCTATATCTCACAACAATAGTCGCTCATTTTTTTAGAACTGGCACTTCTATCCTCCAACTTGCCTTTGACGCTCTTCGTCGACAGTCTTGACAGGCCGACGAGCGACGATTGGGTTTGGCTTCGATCCTTTTCTTCCTAGATTGCGTTCAGATCTGGTCAACGGCCTTTAATTACGGATAGAGAAACCAAGAGAGCAGCGGAGCATTGAGCGAGGAAGTGGAAGGGAAATTGTTTATCGAGAAAGGCAGAGAGATCTCTAGCCCAAAACCTTTTGCTGTCCTTCTCTCTGTCGTTCCTCGCTTTGGTGGACGATAAAATCATCGCGATCTTCTTGAAACAGACACGGGTCTGGTGTGGTCATGCTCGAGCCAAGAGGAATTTCTACGCGGATATGAACGCAACCGGCCAGCAACCTTCGGGTCTTCCTTGCGCAACAAAAACAGGCGCCGCATCTCCTGCTGCTACCTCTTCGGGATGTCTGGATACCAATCTCTCTTCGCATGGCGACTTAGATCGACCGGTCAAACGCTCGACGTCGCAGAACTCTCGTCTAAACCGACTACTCCAAGGTGAAAGGCCGCGGCCGGGACGACGACGACCCCAGCTACAACAACAAGAACAGCAGGTCTCGTTGTCCTCGTCGCCTTCAGTGCCACGGCTGCGAATGCGACGCTCTCGCAAAGCTCCTTCGTCATCGTCATTCTACTTCTCAGCGCTTGTCCTCGTGCTGGCATGGTGTTGTAGTCCAGTAGCGGCCTCGATCGCACCCGGTGATGTCGTGCTCGACGAACACATGAGCGCCGAGTTTGCGAGACTGGAGCGGGCGGGGGAGATTCTGGTGGATGTTTCGCAGCCACCGCCGAATACGGCTGAGCTGCGCAAACGCCAGGGCACTTCTTCTATGGTGGATTCGATGACTGCGATGACTGCTACAATGAACCCGACGTCAACTACGACTCCTGACGGTGCGTCCCCAACGGCCATTGCGACGGATCCGGAGAGTTCGGGTGGCAGTGATCTGCCCACCCCGTTCGATTCGGGGATCGGCGCGAATTACACGACTACCTCGTGCCCTACTTTCCTCAAGGCCTTTCTGGCAAATTCCACGTTCCAGTCATGTCAGCCTTTCTCGTTACTGCTGCAGGTCAGTAAGATCTTCAACCCCCACTCCTTACGTTGTGCCCCTTACCGGGAACCGAGAAGAACCCTGCTGACTATATGCCATCGCTATACAGAACTCCCAGTCGTTCTTCCAAGCCGAGAAAAGCATCGTCCGCATCACGCAGGCGCTGGACGCCACGTGCAACGTCAAACTACCCGACTGCGCGAGCGCGATGTCTTTATTTGCACGCAGTCTCAAGCAAGACAACAACTGCGGGGACGATTATAGAGCTCAGAACCCGCTCGTCGTTCAGGCTTACAATGGGTTGCTTGCTTATGAGCCTCTCTATCATGCAGGATGTTTGCAGGACCAGTCCACGGGAAGCTATTGTCAGTTTTTCCTACATCCCATCGGGCCTTGATACCAGATTCCTCGACCTTCGCGTGAAGCAGACAGAATAACCAAAACGCTAACTCCTTGTCATGCTACAGGCTTTGCGAATGCCATCACCAACGCATCTTCCGCAGCAGATAGTTATGTCTACTTCCTACCCCTCGGCGTCTCACTGCCAGGCGGAGCGCGACCAACGTACGTTATGCCATTCTCCGCAAGAACTGTTTCCGACTGGGAATGACATAAATCTGACTCCTCTTGTTCAAAATAGGTGCAACAGCTGCCTCCAGCGCACGATGGCTACCTTCTCTACGTTTGCGGCCAATGCAACCCAACCGCTAAGCGGGACTTATGTAGCAGCGGCTCAGCAGATCAATATTGGTTAGGCTCAGGAACCCCACCGGAAATAATGTGTTTGCTAACCCTCCCTTTCCAGGATGTGGTCCGACGTTTGTCAACGCCACGATCCATATATCTGGATCGTCACATAGCCTACAAGCTCCACCGCCGCTTACCTATCTGGCCCTCACGGCTCTCCTCCTTCTTAGCTATCTCTTCCAATGACCCAATTCCTGAACCAACCAGCGACGAGCAGCCCCCGCTCTTTCGATTCTCGCATCGTATTATTCGTGAAAAGAGCCCCGCCTGCCGTACCCCTATTTTGGACTACTGCGGATTGTTCAAAACACTTTTTTTTTTCGGAAAACCTACAGAACTTTAATATCGAAACTTTCACAGCGGAAAAACAATATATGAAGGGAGAGGGGAAGGGAGGGCAGTGAGAGTAGAGGGGGTATGAGAGAGTGGAGAATGGAGAATGGCATACCCGGAGGGGAGGGAGGGCAAGAGAGACTGTAGTGGAAGGGACGGGTTTATTTCGATCGAGAAGACATTCCCGATCTATACCCTATACCCCTGACGCTTCAGCGTCTTCTTCCGCTTCTGTCTTAACAACATTCTACTTTATTTCCCGCACGATTCTGGAATATAAGAGGGGTGGGGTTCACTACTCTTTTTCTATCATCAATTTTTTTATTTCCTGCAAATACATGGTATGGGGTTTGGTTTCTGTATGGGAAGGAGAGGGGATATAAGGGAGCCGGTTGTCACCTTTTTTTTTTTTAGTTCTCCACTTACGTTTTGTTTTTTATCTGAAAGATATTAAAAAAAAAAGAGATGCTCCTGGGGTTTTTGTGTTCCACTACGGTTGTGATTGTTGATTTAGGAAGAATGAAAAGGAAAGATAGAGTTGGTCGTAAGAATTTCGGTGGTACAATTGTACTATAGCAAGTTATCATAAATAGGGGATACATGTATTCCTGTTTTGTACGAGCCAGAGCCTCAGATCTCAGATCTCCCGTAACCAAGGTCGACTGCATCTTGTCTTATCAGATTAGATCGAGCTTCCAGCAAAGCGCATTCGATAGTAAATACCTCGGTACCGCCACATGCTCGTTACCCCGAACGATTAAAAAATAAAAACAACCTCCGCCACGACGATACACAAACATCTCCGCGCACTGAAGAGGATACTTAATCGACGGCCGGGACTAAGTCATGGCGTCTGTGGTGGTAGAGGAAGGCACCTTTGCCTTGAAAGACGGGAAATCCTTGTACACCAAGACGTGGAAGGTGTGCTTTCTGTTTTCTTTTCTTCGGGGATGGGTTTTAGAGCGGATGGGGAGAGCTGATGTTGTCCTAAGCCTGCGGATGGTGATATAAAAGCGCGTGTGGTGTTGCTACATGGGTTTAATGATCACTGTACGTCCTGGTTACCCTTCCTAGTCGGAAAAACACCCATTCTCGCACCTAGTAGACTTGGCCATCTGTGTGTCTATATTACATATATATATATATATACTTATACATCCTCACTCCAGGCAGCAACTACGAGCACTTCTGCACCACCCTCGCCACCCACGGAATCGCCGTCTACGGGTACGATCAGCGCGGCTGGGGCCGCTCCGTCGCCTCCAGCCAGGAACGCGGCCGTGGCGGCTCCACGGCGGTGATATTGGACGACCTGACGCAGTTCCTCGAGCGCCTCATCGCCGAGGACCGAGCCACGCCTATATTCCTAAAGGGCCACTCCATGGGCGGCGGCATAGCGCTCACCTACGCGGCGCTCTCCCCGCCGCACATAGCCCCGCACATCCACGGCTACATCCTCAACGCGCCGCTGCTCGTCCTGCACCCCAAATCCGCGCCCCCGGCGTTCCTCCAACGCGTCCTCGCCCTCGCCTCGCGCGTCCTCCCCAACCTCGCGCTTCCCCAGAAAATTCCCCCCGAGATCGTCTCCCGCGACCCGGAGGTCCAGAGGCAGTTCGTCGAGGATAAGCTGGGGCATGGCATCGGGACCGCGGAGGGGCTCTGGGGCATGTTGGAGCGGGGCAAGGCGTTGGTGGAGGGGAAGGTTCGGGTCCCGGCCTCGGTGGGGGTTTGGGTCGGTCACGGGACCGGGGATGAGTTGACGAGTTGGGAGGCTAGTAGGAAATGGGTTGAGGAGGTGTTTGGCGAGGCCGGGCAGGCGGAGTTGAGGCTGTATGAAGGGTGGAGGCATAGGTTGCACGTCGAGCCCGGGGAGGATAAGACTATGTTTGCGAAGGATGTGGTGGGGTGGATTTTCAAGAGGGGGGAGGGGGGGAAGGAGGCGGTTGGTTCTTCTTCTGTGGTTGCCGCTGCTGGGGATGGGGATGGCGCTGAGGAGGGGCAAGGCACCGTGGAAGAGGCGGGGAAGAAGGCGAAGTTATGATGATGAGGGGTGGTGCTGTCCAGCCGACTAACCTTTTTTCCCACCCAGTAATAGAAAATATACCGAATGGACGAGCCTGCATGGTGCGGGTTATTTCTCTAGTGTCAAGCGGTAATGAAGTGTCAGTATTAGCATTAGTATTAGCATTAATATAAATGCGTGAACGAGGAGGGATACGGGATTCAGGCGCTTGCTAACCCGGGTGCTTTCTGCGGTGCGGAGATGTATTCATGTATATGCACATATGTATGTAGACTATACTACACAACCCACCGATCGCCCTTACAAACATCTAATATATGTACATAATCATACACCCCAGTTAGGAGTCCCGCCGCATGTCCCGCATCCGTCTCCAGACGCCTACGAAACCCCCTCCGGCGAGACGAGCGAGTTTCTCGCCGACTTTGGGGCGGCAGACGAGTTTTAATGGAGGGGTTGGAGGCGGGGTGCACTCCCCCGCGAGGGTTGTGGGGTCTTGAGTGGCGGTGACGGGCTGGGGGGGTGGGGATGGCGTGTGCTGAGGTTCACTCGCCGACTGGTGGGCTGTGCTCTGCGATGTCAGCCCCTGGGTCTCAGCCGCGGTACCCGCAACTCGCACGTCCCACTGCCTTCCTGATCCAAGGCCCGTGGTGGCTAGGCCGAGCTCGACGACTTGGTCCATGGCGAAGGGGAGTTTCTGCTCCTTGATGAGTTGGACGCAGGCTGCGATTTGGGTTATGCTAGGGGTGAAGACAATGAGGAGGCCGTCGGTGTGGAGGGAGTCTTGGAGTTTGGAGAGATGGGCGTGAACGTTGGGGATGTCGAGGAAGATGTGGGATAGGAAGGGCTGGGGGGTTGTGGGGTTGGTGGATGTGGTTGTGCGGAGTTGGAGTTGGGCTGTGACCCATGAGGAGACGTCACCAACGTGGAAGTCGACGTTTCCGGCGTAGATACCGCAGTGGAATCCTCGGACAATGCGCTCTGCGTGACGTGAGTTGTGTGGATCAATGTCGAGGGTGTGGACTATGGCGCCGCGGGTCGACTTCCACTCCTCGAAGGCGCAACGCCGCTCCTCTTCTAGCACGGATTTATCCACCCCTGCTTCCTTTAGGGGGACCCCCGCATCCCCCAAGTCTACTTCCGTTGTAGGAGAGATTTGTTTTTTCAAATCGGAAGATTTGGTTTGGAGTGATGGAAGTGGGGGGCAAGCTGTATTGGCTGCATGTACTGCTCGGGCGAGGTGGAGAGTAAGGGATCCATGGCCGGTACCCGCTTCGAGTATTTCAAGGGGCGTGCTATTCTCCGAGGACAGACTCGGGGGGGTTACGTGAATGTCGAATAGGGATACAATCAGATTTGCATCTGCTGGGTAAATCTACTGGAGGATGGGGGGTCAGTAAGTGACTTGGTCAACCAAGCACAACCAATTGGATAGTTCTCAAGGTGATTGCCAGAGAGGGGAGGGAGTACTGACAGGAGTTACGCGCCGCGGGGTCAGTTCAATGTATTCAGTGAGTGTCGGACGGTGTATTGTAAACTCATGGCCTGCAGCACCGTCAACACCCCTACTGCAGTATGGACAAAGACTCAAATCGGCCGTACTGGAACTTGTACATCTTATTGTTCCATGCCTAACGTACCCCTATTCGTGCTCACGCTCTCTCGCGGGAGCTTTCCGATGATCTCGTCATGGCTTATGAATCCTTTGTGCGACTGTATCTTGCCGCCAGGAACGAGAGGCGCTGTGAGCTTGAGTGATGATTTGTCGAAGTTCCTCTTGGGTCTTAGAGCTACTATATCGTTCTCTGAGAATTGGTGTCAGTACAGGGTGTGCAGTGAGCCGCGAATAGCATAAACCTGAGATAAGAGTTACCTGCAATCGCCCTGGTGAGTGCTGTGAACCTCCGACAGCAAGCACCGCAAAGATGGATAGCTCGACGATGGCGATATAACAACGGCATCATGACATCGAAGTAGTTGTTTTTGGTTCTGTTCTGTTGGTACACCGGATGTCGGAGTTTGCCGTCCCCGCGCGAAGAAAAGAAATTCTTTGCCAGCTCCACATGCGTAAACCAGCTACATCAAAGAACAAATCGTCTACGGTCTAACAACCACCGACACAGCCCAGGCAGAACCACCTCGAGCAAGTGAGTCCATATGGGCGAAGCTGTGGTCGAGGGATCTCTCCAGTAGGAATATATGCGGATGGGGCGACTGAGACGGACCCTCCCATTCATCATGACGCGAAGGCTGGTATGAACATGAACGCGCTCCTTGCTTGGAGTCTCTGGTGTTTTGTGAAAGTTGCTGACTCCCTTAGACTCGTACGGCGACTCAGTTCGTCATTCTCTTGGTTATCGTTCTTATCACGGTCTTCTTTCTCGACAATCAATACCGTGTCCTACCTCCTTCCATCCACAACTACCTACCTTCCCACTACCCGGACCATGTTATCACCGATATCACCGTCACCACATGTTCTTCTCTCTCCGTCCTTAGCGGCTGTAATCTCGATCCCCAGAAGTGGCACCGCATCGATAAGGATATCTACCTTGGTAACGGCTGGCTTCGACGAGGATATGTTCATGTCCAACGAAAGAAGGAAGACGCACTGACCGCAACAGATAAGGTCATACTTGATATTAGGGTTGGCCGGCTTGACCCCGGAGTCACGGAGAAGGGCGATGTGAAGTGGGAGTCGAGAGAAGCAGGAATTTGGCTGAAACGAAGCGCGAAGCCTCACGCCAGTGACTCTCTGAAGGCGATCACGGCGGTGGATATTTTATTCGGCGCTGATGCTGTGGAGCCCCGCCCTGGATGGAGCATCGCCCAAGGAACGCCACTGCTGCTCGGAGGTCAACCGGTGGAGGTGAAGTTGACAACCAGAAAAGGACGGCCCGTCAAGTTGGATCCAGTGGTTCCGAGGATAAGAAAAAGCGGCAAGTTCAAGATCATGCAAGTTGCGGACTTGCACCTGAGCACAGGGCTGGGTGAATGTAGGGATGCAGAGCCAAAGGGAGAGAAATGCGATGCAGACCCACGGACATTGGATTTTATTGGAAAGATGCTGGATCATGAAAAGCCTGATTTGGTGGTCCTTACCGGTGATCAGGTCAACGGGGAGACTGCACCGGATGCTCAGACTGTACGAGCCCCCTTCCCACTGTCCCCAATTCACTCCCACTGCAATCCCCTTGAAGACCTTCATGCGTCTTTATACGAGTATCTAATAACATTTAAACCCCCAGGCTGTTTTCAAATTCGCCGCTCCTTTTATAGAACGAAAAATTCCGTACGCTGCCATCTTTGGCAACCACGACGACGAAGGCTCCCTCTCTCGCTCCGCTCTAATGACTTTAATACAAACTCTCCCATACTCCCTCTCCGAACCGGGGCCCAACGACGTCGATGGAGTGGGGAACTACGTCATCGAGGTTCTCGCCCATGGCGGCTCACATCACTCGGCGCTAAGCCTCTACCTCCTCGACACGCATAGCTATTCTCCAGACGAGCACCGGTTCCGGGGTTACGACTGGTTGAAGAACAACCAGATTGACTGGTTCACGAAGACGGCGGAGGGGTTGAAGAGTAGCCACGCCGCCTATACACACATACACATGGACATGGCGTTCATCCACATCCCTCTGCCCGAATACCGAGACCAAAACAATGAAATCGTTGGCGCCTGGCGGGAGCCTCCCACCGCACCGGGCTTTAACTCCGGCTTCAGAGACGCTCTGGTAAAACAAGGAATCCTCATCGTTAGCTGCGGGCAGTACGTTTACCCTAGAAAAAGACAATTGATTGACTATTAACTTTTCCTTCGACAGTGATCACGCAAACGAATACTGCATGCTCTCCAAAACCCCCTCTCCAGAATCCAAACCCGCCCTCTGGATGTGCTACGGCGGGGGCGTTGGCTTTGGGGGATACGGCGGCTACGGGGGTTATCATCGCCGAGTACGATTCTTCGAGATCGATACTAATGAGGCGAGGATCTCGACTTATAAGAGGGTAGAGTGGGCAGGGACGGAGCAGGAGATGGAGCGGAGGATCGACGAGCGGATTGTTGTTGAGGGGGGGAGGGTTGTTGCGAGGTAGGGGGTTGATTGGTGGGGGGGTTTGGGAGTTTTTTTCCTAAAATTTTAATTCTTTTTCAAGGAATGCGTGATCGCACAGCGTGCATGGATAGGTATCTCACGAAGAGGCGTTTTTCACTCGTTCCCATCTTCTGTTCAATTTTCGTGTCTGGGGGTTCGGCTTTGAAATATGGGGGATGCGAGCATGGATTTCCCAGAGAGGGTGGATGGGTGGGATGGGGGAGTGGGGTAATTCGTGTATATAGCGTGTATTGTATGTATGGATTCTAAGGAGGTGATACCTTTCTCGCCGATTCTTGGTTTGAGTTCTCGTGAAGGAACAGGAGATGGGGCTTGTGGGGGATGGATCAAGGGGAGCGGCTGAGGTGTATCGGAGAGAAGAGGTATGATGAAAAGTACGGAAGGAAAAACGAGCTCTTCTAGGGCGATCAAGTATGTATTCCTTTTTATTTTTATTTATTTTTTTTCTTTTTCTTGTTTTACTCGAGACGATCTTGTATAACGAAAAAAACGCCAACCAGCCAACCGACTCCTTTTTATGGATTACTCTTTTCCCGCCACTGGTGGTATTGCGGGCCTATTTGCATATCCCAGAGGGGGGCGGGTTTGTTTTGCTTTATGAAATGTGGAGGTAGGATTAGAGGAGTTCTTCGCAGGTCCAGTCTTCATACCTGTACGGGGGTTAGTAAAAAGGGCGCTGTGAGAGGAGAGAGAAGACGAACCATCCGTCCGGGAGGTATCTCCTAACCACGAGAGGGATCTTCTTTTCCCGTAACTCCTTGATGGCGATTTGTAGAGGGTCCGTCTCGCCTTCGAGGTCCACTAGTACAGGCGCATTCATGCTGATCTGTAGCGCCCTAGTCCCTAGCACTCTCGCCCTCTCATATTTCGTCATATACGGCGTCGTCGACCGCTTATCATCCGGAATCTTCTTATCCTTCACAGTTAGCGCCGCGTGTGGATCTTTCGTCCCCTTCGCTTTTGCCGCCGCGTCCGCATCTCCGCTCACAACGATATTGTGGTCACCATTTGCAATTCCGCCGCTCGGCCGCTTTGCGTCAGGATCCTCGGTGCCGTAGTCTCCTGCTTCGGCGGCAGCGGCGGCGGCGGCGGCATCAGCGGGGTCGATGTAGCCGTTGTCGCGGGCGGGGCCGACGCGGGAGAAGTCAGGGTTGCCATCATCAGGGGGGAGGAAGTCAGGGGGCTCGATGTCATCGCCTTCATCATATGCAGGCTCATAGGCATCGTCATAGCTGGGATGATTGGTTAGTCTTTGGCGGTGATTGCTGAAATTGGCTCGATATTGCGGGGAATAAACTTACTCGTCGCCGCCATCGTCACCACCATAGTCGGACATGATAACAGCGATTCCAATTGCAGAGGGGCTTAGATGCGGTTATCGGGTTTTGGAGCCAGGTGTCTTGCGGAGAGGCAGGTTGTTGATGCGCTGAATGGAGTTTGTTCTGGCGAGGCTCAATAAATTTCGGCGTCTAAGGCGGCAGAATCGTCGCCAAGATTTCGCACGCAAGCGCCGCCCACACAAACAAGCTTAGGAAAATATTTCGGTTCGTCCTAACACATTCGTTCTGCCATCAGGCGTTTTCGACCATGGCTCCCGGGAGAGATGACTGTGGCGGTAGGGCATCTGGGAGAATGGGGTCGAAGCGGAAGGCTGAAGAGGAGCTGGAGGCCCAGTTCAAAAAGGCAAGGTTGATTCCGACTCCTGGTATGTAGTTTAAAAATCCAGATATCCAGATGCCTATCGAGACGAAGCTGACCGTGTTGGTGAAGATGCGGGTTCTCTGGATGGAGGAGACAATTGTACTGAAGGCGACAATCGCTCGGACAAAGCGTGTTCGGAGAAGTCAGATGTGCTAGAGATGCTCACTCCATCTACGCCATCCGTACCATCCACGCCCAAACCAAAGTACGCGTCGGAGACGAGAAAATTCCCTTGCACTCACCCCGATTGCCCAAAGTTGTTCAATCGCCCTGCCAAACTAGCGGATCATATGCGTTCCCACTCGGGCGACCGCCCGTTCGAATGCACATATGATGGCTGTGATAAGAGTTTTACGAGGCGGACTAGCCTCAAAGACCATATCCAGTGCATTCACACCCGTGTGAAGGACCATGCGTGTCAGTGGGAGGGGTGCGGTAAGAGGTTTCGGACGGCGACGAAGTTGAAGAATCACATTGCCATTCATGAAGGACACGAGAGGTTTCGGGTAATTTAGTCCTTTGGAGTCTTAATTCATTCGTTTCCTTCTCCCCTGCTTAGTTGCCACAGAGCCTGCTAATCTGGCTCCTCATAGTGTACTGGCTATCCACCATGCAACGAGTTTTTCCGCAAACACCAAACCCTACACCGCCACATTGCCTCTGTTCACCTGGGCCAGATGCCTTACCCTTGCGCGAAGATTGACCCAATTACCAATAAACCTTGTACTGAGGGTTTCAAGCAGGCCGGCCATCTTCGCACGCACGTGGTTCGATACCATAGCGGGATAAGGTTCTGGTGTCACGAATGCAAGGAGCCAGTTTTAGGAGATGAAGGCGAAACGGCGGAACCGCGTGAATTGGGCTTTCACACGTACGAGTTGTTTGAGCAACACAAACGCCTCGTGCATCCGCCGAACTGCACCCTGTGTTCCAAGGTGTGCTCTACGCAAAGTGAACTTCGTCGTCACATTGAAGTCCATCATTCAGACATCCGACCAGAGAAGTCAAGAGCATATAGATGCCAGGCTACGGGATGTGATCGGGAATTCGCAAAGAGATCCAACTTGAAAGTTCATGTACGCTCCGTACATGAACACATCAGGCCGTTCGTGTGCGGGGTAACGGACTTGACAAAATCCAAGGCCACTAAGGGGTGGGATGGGCAGGGTGCTTGTGGTAGCGAATTTGCTGCAAAGAGGGCCTTGGAGGAGCATGTCCGCATCAGGCATATGGAGCTCGATGCGAGTAGGCGACGGAAGACACAGGGGAATGAGGAGAGTAGGGCTACAGCTGGGCAAACCGCTATGGGGAGCTCGATGATTGCGAGGCTGACGGGCGTTGGCTACGAGGAGAGTCGACACATCCCTTGTCTATACCCATCCTGTCAAATCCGATTTACTCGGCAGTACGATCTCGAACTACATATGAAGACAAAACACCACTTGTCGGATGGCGAGACTGTAGAATTGTTCGTTGAGAAGGAGGCACTTAATGGGGGTCGATTCTGGTTTGGCGCTGATGTTCAGGATGAGGAGTATTGGGACTGGGCTCCAGAGGCTGCAGAATTTGATCCTGAGGATATAGCTGAGGACGAGGAGACTCCCAGTGGAGTTGGTAGGGCAAAGCGTCGCGGATCTGTAGCGGAGTGGAGGCTAGGCGGATGTTCAAGGGAGCTAGGCGGGGAGGGTGTATTATTGCATGGAGAGGATATTATTATGGATGATCAAGGAGCTGGGGGTGAGGTTGGCGAGATGTTGATCGATCCTGCTCTCCATGTTTTATAAGATAAGCTATGAGAATACACTTGTTAAGACACTCTCCCCTTCACCCTCATAAATGCAAATATTCAAGACTCTTGAAATTCTACCCCTTTTCCCTCCCGTTAGTACTAGCTGTTGTATCTGGCGAGCAAGACGTTGACAAGCCGATCGCGAATAAACATGGAGCTGTTGACTATTCTCCTATTGAGCTCAGGTTTCAGGAAATATTAATTGATAATATATTCAAATAAAGTAGTAAAGGTAGATGTATTAGAATTAATTAAGTATAATTTTATTTTTTAAGAAAATTAACTTGGAAAAATATAAAAAAACAAATATTATTTAAAAAAAAAATAAGATTGTATTGCAATAGAAGTAAAAGTGGGGTATCAGAAAAAATTTTCGAAACATAACATATGAACTTATACGATATATTTACAATCAAGTTTAAGTACTTTCGAGATTGGTAAGAAGTATATAGTATCAAATATTACTATTTAAACTAGATAATAGGTTATGTCTTTACAAATCAACGATAACTTTCCTTTAGATACTGGAATTATTTCAGGTTAGTAGTTATAAAACTACCATTCTAATAGCTTTATTCTAATATATTATTAAATAGTACTTCCTTCTAACGTTAAAGTACTATCAGCTAACAGTTATGGATCATCAGCTTGGTCAGTAACTGCGCGTATTAATGCTGAAGACTCTAATGGGACTCCTATACAATTTTTTCTCAAGGTTAGAAAATTGTTAATAAAATATAAAACTACATATATTTTTCTAGCATCTAACACATTATATTGATTGTTTAGTGTGCAATAGGAGACTCTGGCAAGGCTCAGATGGAGGGTGAATTCAATGCAATGTCCGAGCTCTACAAGACCATACCTTCATTGGTCCCTAAGCCGTATGCATGGGGCAAACGACAACTTGAATCTCCAGCTACATATTTCTTCCTGTGTGAATTCGTGAACATCAGCGATCGGCTTCCTGACCCGGCGAAGCTTGGCGCCTGTCTTGCTGAACTGCATAAGAAGAGCGTCTCTCCCACTGGGAAGTTTGGTTTCCATGTACCAACTTACGATGGGAAGTTGGAACAGGTCGTGGATTGGGATAGCAGCTGGCCGTCATTCTTTGGCAAATTGCTTGCGGGGGTGTTACAATCCGATATTAAGACTAATGGGCCTTGGGAAGAACTTGAGGTCATCGTGCAACGAACATTGAGCTACGTTATCCCGAGGCTTCTGGGTGCCCTCGAAACTGATGGGAGGACGGTGGAGCCATGCCTGATACACGGCGACCTCTGGGAGGGAAATATAGGCACGGAGTTCGGAACGGGAAATATATACATCTTCGATTCCTGT
Organism: Glutinoglossum americanum; assembly: GCA_020080175.1. NCBI lineage: Eukaryota > Fungi > Ascomycota > Geoglossomycetes > Geoglossales > Geoglossaceae > Glutinoglossum > Glutinoglossum americanum. Next base: position 76,567 of record JAGHQL010000100.1, read on the forward strand.
GCGTTCTATGCGCACCACGAGATGGAGATAGGGATATGGAGGGTCGAGCATCACCGGATGAAAGCGAAAGCATATAAAAGAGAGTATCTGCGTAACATGGATGCCAGCGAGCCGATAGATGAATTTGACGACCGGAACCGGTTATACAGTGTGAAGACGAAATTGATGTATTCTGCGCATGTTCCTGGCACAAATGTTAGACAACAGTAAGATTTATGCCTTACAGATTCAAAATAGGGTTTTTTTAATTAACAATTGCAGAGCATATGAGGATCTTTGCTTTCTGGTCGATAAATATGCTCCTTGGCTAGGAGAAGGCAAAGGTGATGCGGCGTGAGGTCCTGTCACCAGAACCGTTTGGGTTCGGGCCTGGATGACGTTCCAGCAATGTTCGACATTGCTCGGAGGATAGGGAAACCAGCATGGGGGAGGAGCGAATAATGAAATGCTAGGAATTGGTTTTACTGCTTTGGATAACGAAATACTGAGTTTATAGCTTATTATTGTAGAGCTTGCGGGAATCCCGAGTGGTCTGCAACATCCGCGGTCATTGATAGTATGGAAGTTAAAACAACCTGCCTTATATCAAACCGTCTGCGTATACACCCATGACTTCAAGCTCTTTGACCTGACATTTGTGCCGGTCTGCTGGAGTCTCTTGTGTCGGTTGCATCCACTTCATGGCCACACCAACCACAATAGCTGCTATTAGTTCCTCTTGGGGCTGGTTAACTATCTCAAGATTCTTGCTCGTCTCCAGCCCATGCCCTTTTTTTGCTCTGTTAAAATTAGGGGAGCGCAAAGTGCACAAACCCCACTAAGGAGAGTGAAGCACCACCCTACACCCACGTGGTTGATGATTATTTGCAATACAGCAAGGCCTGTCGCAGCAAATGCACACCGTACGAGATTAGACGAGGCTTGAGCTGTGGACGGAGACTGGGGGTGTAGGTCGATCAATAAAGTGTTCAGGATCTGCGGTTGGGTGCATAAGCTGGTTGCATAGAGAGCGATTTGGAAAATGCCGAACCAGCGGGGCGTTGTCGCTATCCTAAACTAGAATACTCACAGTGAAATAGCCTTGAATCGCACTCCCCATAAAAAACTGAAGGATTAAGGGGACGGATACGTGCTAGCCTGAAATTAGTAATACTCAGTCAGGGAATTGTATAGCTTACAGCCTTTGCCTCAATCGACCAACCATAACCGACGATTGCCGCGACAGCAACTACCAGTGGATAGAATATACTTCTCAGCCGTGCTTTTTCTATGGGGAAGTTAGATAAGTCATCTCCGTGGACCTTGTTTACTGTGAAATTATGAGCTTTGGCCGTGAGGTGGTAGTCTCTATCTATGATATTTCCTGAAGGTCAATTGAGCAAATAGAACAACTGCTCGGCCGTAATCTCGCTCTCACCAGTGATATACGCTGCCAGAGCGCAGCCGAACCCGAAGGGAAGGTAAATGAGGCCAGCCTGTAATTCCCCAAAGCCGTAAAGGCTGATAAAAAGAGTGGAGAGGGAGGCCTGTATGCATGAATATACAGTGTAGAAAACGCCGATTGAAATAGTGATTATCGCCGTATCTTTGCGAAGCAAAGTAAATAAACAAGCCAGCGGATTGGGAATACGCCACCGGGTTTTAGAGAGCGTTGGAGACGCCATATTCTTAGGCGTAAGGCCGCCAGTGATTTGAGGAAATGGACGTCTATGGAAACCTCTAACCGGTGTGCTTCCATTGCCGACAACATTGCGAGCGGTCTCAGGTAAGAAGATAATTATCGCCGTTAAGCAGACGCCGGAGGCAATGCTCAAGAACCAGAAGATCCACCTCCAGCCCTTGCATGCTATTAGTGACCCGCCGAGCACAGGACCAAAGCTAGGTGCGGTATTCGTGCTAATAGATTGACGTTAACTGCTAATTAACGTAGCAGTGGTAACGGCTAACGCAGCCTACCAAAATGAGATGATCCCTACATATGAACCCCTCTGTGCCGGGCTTGCAACATCCGCAACCGAGCCATAAGCAATAGCAAATGTCCCTGGCGTGGTGAGTGAATTTGTTCGATGCCGGGGATGAGTTTGTGAAAGATTCGCTGCATACCAGAAATACCAGCACTTTGGAGCATTCGAAGTAAGAGCAACGACAGAAACGACCCTTGAACTGCGAGTCCAACATTGGCCACGAGGTATACGGCAAGGGTCACGATAAACACGGGCCTTCTGCCTAGCATGTCTGCCGAGTCACCGACGATTGACGGAATCACTCCCGAAATTATCATATACGATGTGACGGTGAGGTTTATATTCTCGACCGTTGTATGCAAGTCTCTTGCTAGAGCAGTGATGGCCGGGAAGTAGATGAAGCTGCTGAGTGTCGAAAACCATGCAGCAAAGGCGACGAGAAAAACTATGTAATGCTTTTGAGATTTCGAAAAGATGGAATATACTGTGTTAATATCATCTTCGAGTCTCATGTCAGCATTGCCTGCTTCCGGCTGGGTAGCTGTAGGGGAGCTGCCACTCAATGGCTCCTCGTTGATTTCGAGGGACTGGGTCATATTGAAATTGGTTGGGTTGATACTGGGACGACATTCCGTTGGTCATTCTAGGGCACAGATGGAACGCCGCTGCTTTTAAGTATAAAACGCCTGGCCAACCGAGAGTAACTTTTTACGACTACAAATAATTTACTGTTGAATTTTTCGATTTCTTTGGATTGTACTTGTTGGAGACGATCTGGGGTACAATTTCCTTGGGGAAGATTGTTTTTCCGGTTTTTTTTTGCTAGATTAAATGCCAAACCTGGCGCTTAGATTTGATCTTGGCGGAAACAAAGACTGATGAGTTTGGGGCTCGGGACGGCGTAGCTTTGCTTTTTCTTTATTAGTCACCCAATACCAAACATAGCCCCCGCAAGCGCCTACTCCGTGCGTTAAGTATCTAGTCTTCGCTCATGTTGGCAATTTCGAGCTATTGCCCTCAGATGGGTTTTAAACATCTCTATTGATATAGTTGTGTTTCGTCGCAAGGATATTTTCCCGTATGTCAATACGTGGCAGGTTTTGGGCCATATCATAAAATAATGGTTTGACCGATGGATCTGCGATCGGAGGCTCTTTTTGCTAATGGTGTACTGCAGTGGGGTAAGCTTCGCGGCATAAAAGATCGAATTTCTAACCAACCCTCCGACGAGTTACTCCGACCGTCCTCACTAGCGGGACAAGAGAGGGGAAGGAGATCTGACGCACTCGGTGTGCTCGAAGGCGTCCTAGAACCGGTAACTCGTCGGGTCTCTCCGCATTCGAGACAACCGTCGCGAGACCGCAGGACGGACCCTCTAGGGCTAACCGTCCTCTATGCACCAGAAGAGTCTCCATCGGTGGACATAATATTTGTACATGGTCTCGGGGGGACGAGTCAGCAAACATGGTCGAAGAATCGGGATCCGGAGCTGTTCTGGCCAAAAAATTGGCTTCCATTGGAACCGGATATTTGTACCGCCAGGGTCCTGTCGTTCGGGTACAATGCCCACTATTTTTCTTCAGGGCCGAATAATATATTGAGTATTTCAGATTTCGCTAAGTCCTTACTCTTCGACATGAAACTTGGCAAAGATGAACTTATGGAGGATCTGGATATTGGAGATGTAGGCCTATTGCATCTTAGCAGCGTTGGGGTACTTCACTGATGTATTCAGAGGCCTATCATATTCGTTACGCACTCGATGGGTGGCATTGTATTTAAAAAGGTGGGTCCTCTCCCAATCGGCTAGCCGATCTACACCCCCTTTCTTGTGTTGGTTCATGCTCCTTCTGCACTAACCGTGGAACCTTTTCTTCCTATTCCTATATAACGCATGATGTTCCTGGTTGTGCTTTCTGACCTTTGTAGGCATATCTCCAAGGCTTAAACAATGAGGACTACAAGGGTATCATTGCACAGATTCGTGCTGTGTTGTTCTTATCAACACCTCATCGTGGGGCGAGTCTAGCTGAGACACTTAATCGCATTCTATCGGTCTCAGTTCTCGGCTGGTCTCCTAAGCAATACGTCGCCGAGATTAACAGGAACTCACATGCTCTAGAAGATATCAACGAGGACTTCCGAAACCTTGCGCCTAAGTTGCGGATATTTTCATTCTACGAGACCCTCCAGACGCCGATTGGTCCGAAGAACATGGTATTTTTTTCATGCTATCGAGCTCTTGTATTCAAGTGCTTATTTTTACTAGATGATACTTGGAAAAGATTCGTCGGTTCTCGGATATCCGGGTGAAGTTTCCCAGCCTTTAGATGCAAATCACCACGACATTTGTAAATTTTCAGATCGCCAAGATCCTAGCTACAAAAACATTCGATCCGTCTTGAAAACGCTTGTCTCCATGTATCGCGAAGCTGGTATTATACGTCTTTTCCGCTAGATCCTTGATTTCTGTTCACCTGCTGATTCACGGGCGTTTCTAGGCATTCAAACATACAAAGCTAAATCATCAGCGGATATGCGAGAAGTCGAGCGCCTCCTTTCCATCTCGAACGCTCCAGATGACGACTACGTGTCTTTGCGAGATCGCTGGAGAACGGGAACCTGTGAAGGGGTATTGTCGGAGCCTGGTTTCATAGACTGGACCCTGAGCTCATCTAGATCGAGCATCCTGTGGGTACACGCTCGGCCTGGCAGTGGAAAGTCGATCCAGTCATCCTTTCTCATCGATCATCTTATTAAGTCTGATCGCCACTGCCACTATTTTTTCTTCAGATATGGTGATTCAACGCGGCGATCACCCAATGCGCTACTGAGGTCTCTCGCATTCCAAGTTGCCCGAGATGTGCCTGCCTTCCGGGAGGCCCTTTGCTGTTTTGCCGACGGAGGACTGAGGCTTGAGAAGGCGGATGCCCGAACGATCTGGCAAAAGCTCTTTGTTTCAACTTTGTTTAAAATACAACGACTCACCCCCTTGTACTGGGTAATCGACGCTCTGGACGAATCGGAGTCCGCAAATACTGTGATTGACATTCTATCTAATATCTCTTCCTCGAGTATACCTATTCGCGTTTTGGTCATGAGTCGACAGACGCCAGCAATTGCTAATGGTTTTGAGCGGTGTGCTGACATCACCTCGGTGACTACACTATGTGCGGATAATAATATTGAGGATATCCGTTTTTATGCTACCGCCGAGATGGAATATATGCATGGAAGTGCCGATTTTCGACAAGGAATTGTCAACCAAATCGTTGAACGAGCAGAAGGAAACTTCCTTTGGGTCCACCTTGCTCTTAAAGAGATTATGCAATGTCATAGCTTGGAAGATATTAAGCAAGCGCTTGAGGAGATCCCCTCTGGTATGGAATCTCTGTACCAGCGCATGGAGGCGGCAATTGCGCGGCTTGCTAGGCCTTCTGACAAGTCTTTGGCTCGAGTGATTTTAACATGGGCTGCATACTCAAGACGGCCATTGGACGTGGCAGAACTATTGCAAGCCTTGAAATCGGCATTTCCTGCAATATTGGACCTGAAACATACCGTCAACCTGGTTTGCGGGTATTTCGTGGTCATCGACAGTAACAACCGTGTAGCCCTGGTGCACCAGACGGCTCGCGAGTATTTGATCAAAGCATCACATCTTCCATTCTCTCTTGCTGCTCAAGATGCGCAGGAGGAGTTGTTCGGTATAAGTCTTTCAGTCTATCTCGATAGGCAGGTACGATCCAACTTAAGCCAGGGGTCACTGCCGCCATTATATTCCTATGCAGCAACTTCCTGGGCTTACCACCTGAACTATAGCTCAGCGGCCTCAGATAGCGCTCTTAGCCTTTTAATTAAGTTCTTTCAGGGACCGTGCGTGCTTCCTTGGATACAGGCCCTGGCAGTTCTGGGACAATTGAAGGTGCTTGTCTTTACATCTCAGAGCTTGACATCTTTTATCCGGAAACGGCGGAGGGTCGATACGACAAGGATGCCACTACTCCATCGTCTCTCGGATCTTGAACTACTTGAGCTCTGGGCTATCGATCTCCTGAAGCTGGTCGGGAAATTTGGTGGCCATCTACTTCAGGATCCAACAGCAATATATAAATATATCCCTCATCTGTGTCCGCGAAATTCTGTTCTTTATCGGCAATTCGGGAAAGCGTCGCCACTAATGTTTGTTACAGGTCTATCGAATAGGGACTGGGATGACTGTCTTGCTAGGGTGTCCGTTGGGAATGAGCACCAAGCGTTAATAGTTACTTGCTCTGGGCGCTATTTGGCGGTCCTAACCTCCATCGGGACAATCATTCTTTGGGACTCGATAACGTTTGAAGAACATCAGACCTTCTCGCATGATGAGCACGTTTTTACCATTTGCTTTAGCAACAGCGGCAACAGACTAGCATCTTATGGGTTCCACACCACAAGAATATGGAATATATCGTCGGGCCATCAACTAGGCAGCGTTGCCAACCCTCCTGACACACGGGCACTATCTATGACCTTTGCTGAAGATGATAGGGTGTTGCTCATGGGCTCAGATCTCCGGGGAATTGGAAGACTCTCCGTGGATGATTCAACAGAAGGGTGGCATATCCTTGACTCTTCTATTCTACAAGACAAGTCCTTGGAAGGCACCTTTCTAAACTCGCCAACCGCATTAGCATTTAGCAGCGATGCAACGCAGATAGCTGTCGCCTACCGTGGATTTCCGCTTACCGTGTGGACCCTGACCAACCCAAGACTGATTAATAGATGTAGACGGAGACTTGAACATGGGGGAAACCCTAACAGCGCATGGACTGGCGTTAATAGGGTAATTTGGCACCCCAACAACGGAGAGGTCCTCGGTATATACACTGATGGAATTGTATTCAAATGGGATCCTCTAGAGGGGAGCCATCAAGAGCTACAGGCGGATCTAAATGCAACACCGTCAGAGATCCAGTGCAGTCCCGATGGAATCGTCTTTGCGACTAGCGACGTCAATGGGGCAGTGAAGCTCTACAATTACCAGCACTTTGCATTGATTTACCAACTCTCGTCGGAGGACATAGTGACCGCCCTGTGCTTTAGTCCTGATAGTAGGCGCTTTTACGATCTTCGGGGCTCTTATTGCAATATTTGGGAGCCGAATGTCTTAATCCGGTTGTCTGATATCGACGAACGAGCGAGCGAGATCGATGCTGAGGCGGGGAGTACGACTGCATCATCTTATGCCTCGGAGGCCTGGGTAGAGACGCCAGTATCGATCACTGCCCTTTCAGCAAGGCCGCAAGGCCAGCTGCTTTGTACTGGCGACGATGACGGACTCGTGGAGGTGCACGACATCGACACGGAAAAGAAGTTGAAAGTTGGGATTTCTGCAACTGGAATGAGCATAGATCAACTTATCTGGAGTGAGGATGGAAAATACTTTGCCTACGCGGAGCTTGGAGGAAGGATTACAGTGAACTCCATCGAATTACTGAACGGCAAGGGCAATTTCGGATGGTTACACCGTTCAGTGATGAGCGCGAAATTGAGCCCTGAGATAGGGGGGGTTCGTCAACTCCTGCTGAGCCCGGGATCGGATTTTCTTCTGGTCGCGAGTTTGAATTCCGCCCAGCTCTGGTCTATTAGAACCAGATCCGTTCACGCAACCTGCACGTCCGTGGAACTCGGAGTTCTCCAGAAGTGGGCTACCAATCCGTCAAATCAGGAACAACTTCTTGCATTTACCACGACAACGATAATAGCATACGGATGGGGTGATTTGCAAGAACTTACCCGATGGCACATTAAACCTCTGGGCAAAGCCATCCCTGATGCAGTCGAAGAAGAAATGCCAGGTTTGGCTCGGAGAACCCCTGTTTGTAACATGACGGATCCGCTCGGGATTGGCGAAGTCGTTGATCAAGTCATTGTATCGCAGGCTAGAGAGCATATTTTACTATTGTTTTCTCTGCAGGGGCCGTACCGTAGGCGTCGGTCTCATCTTCGGATCATAGATGTCGCTTCACTGACCGACGCGTCTAGTGGGGAGTGCCGAGCGGTCGACTCAGTTCATATTCCTGGAGATATCGCTACCATGATTGAAAGGCCATTGGATATCTTGGGGAAGGATAGGCTTGTATTCCTGGATGAGTCGTTCTGGGTTTGTACATGGCGTCTCACACATTCAGGAGGACCAAACAGTCTGGTACGGCATTTCTTCCTACCGCGTGATTGGGTTAATACGGAAAGTCTGGACCTTTGCCAGGTTATGGCGGATGGCACTTTTCTATGTCCTAGGAAGGACGAGGTGGCTATCATTAAAAGCGGCTTGGGGTCCGATTGGTAGGAATATTGATGTTCATGGCTTTCCCTGGACCTGCGGCGTTCGGGAAAGTGTTGTTGGTGGGTTTCCTACCCGACTATGCTTCGCAATGACCCCATGTTTTTTTCTGAGCGGTCACTGAGTGTATCTTTTATAACCGGCTAATGCCCGTCTCGTAAAATAAGCTCTTTTTTGCAAAATATACCCCAAGACTTTAAAGGGTTGGTACGCCACACCACCTTAGGGGGTTAAGGTTAAGATAGACCCGCGTGATAGGTGTAGAGGGGGAAGACAAGCAGACCATCGGGGTGGGCTCTTTTTTTCAATTAGGTTAAGGTCCTAGTTGGAGTTTCCGAAACGCCTCTTCCAATTTTCCCAACTCGCAGACTACCTCTCGGTGGAACCCAGCCTGTAGCTCTGGGTTGTTAAGATCGTTTCCATGACCGAAGTCACATGCTAGGCACTTCCTAACAATCTTTCCGTAGGTGGGCCCCATGGTCGTGCCCAATGTCTCGCTCAGCCTTCTGGCAGTATAGAACTCAGTATACCGACCACCTTGGCCATCGTCCTTATCCTCCGGCTTCTGTAGGCTTGGTAGTGGCGCTTGCAATGCTAACTCAAGCAGTACGACACCAAGTTGGAAGAGGAGGTAATTTGGGGCCGGCGATCTTTGTGGAGCACTCTCGTGGATGGGCTCTGGCAATAGCCGTACGTTTATATGCGGTGACGTTAGGGGTTTTCTCTGCTGCAGGCCAACGTCATCGAAGCCGAAGAAAATGACGTCTTGACTTCGCCAGCTCTTTCGGAGCCAAGGGGTAGGGTGGAATTGTAGAACTGCGGTTGCCAACGACTTTGCTAGTCGCAGCCTTTCCCACTGCGCCAACCCTTCTCCGGTTCGCGGACCATCCGATATCAGCGAGATCACTTTAGCCAACGAAATCGACTTTTTGACCATGTCCTTCTTACCCGGTGGCGGATAGTAGACCAAGTGCTTGCAAGTACTTCTCTCTAGAAAGCCGATACACCTGTCGGATGGAGAATTGCGAGAACAGTTCTGTATTTGCACACAGAAATTTCGCCTCGAGCAGAGATCGGGAAGTGATAGTCTGATTGGCTGTCCGGCCGACCTTTCCTCTTGCTCCTCGACTTTTGCTGTAGGACAAGGTGCGAAACTTACTCTTTTCCCCTTGAGTTTCTTTGGCGCTGGGGAAGCTGATTCACTAGAGCTCAGTTCCCCCTGTCGTTTTAGTGTTTTGGTCAAGTCCACTAGAAGATCCCTTGTGGAAGCTGCTGCTCCTGGGGCAATTGTGATACCCTCATGCTGCTCTCCGACTTGGTTGACGACTGACTCAATAGCAAGCCAGATCGGTTCTACAGTCACCGCGGAGCCTGTCAACGGCCAGTAGGTAAAAGCCATTTCGAAACGAACTTGAGACGATAGGGTGTCGCGAGATCGGGTCATCTCTGTTTCGAGGCAAAGGTGTGCCGAGTGCTCCGTGTGAACCGTGCAGGCATTAGCAAGAGCTTCGTATAGTTTCTGGGATGCCTTTTGGACGGTTTGAAAATTAATAACGGTCCTGTCCACCTCTGCTAATGTGGTCTGACCGAGCCTCATGTTGCTCGTTTCTAAACGGACAATCTGCTTTGATATATTAATGAAATCGTTGTTTAGGCCACGCAGGTCGGATATGCAGTCCTCAAGTTTAGACTTGGAGAGGCTGAATTTCAATTTCTCCCTTAAACGACGGCGCCATGTTTTATCGCCGATTGATACCAGCTAACCGTATGCAATTAGAAATATCAGTATTTAAAATGGTGGGACGAGAGTTGTTTGTGGTAAGGGGGAAGACAATATCTACTAACTAGATAGTCTAGATACTTACATCTGTTTGCGAGAGGACAGCCTGGAAACCCTGACTCTCCTTATTTAACCGTCCTAGTATTTCCTCAATCAAATCCATCATAGACACACACGCATCAGCTGAATATCCTAGATGGCCTAAAAGTCTTTTATTCATATCTTCGTCTCTCCACGAAGGGTGAAGACTTCGCTGCTCGAGCATTTGGTCAACCTCGTGGAGATCTGTAAGGCTTGACAATAGTAATCGGCATTCATTTCTGAAGATTGTCTTCTGAGCCTTCAACCTCTTTTCAAACCGCTCGAGTTCCGGCGCAAATTTGCGATATCGTACGAAAGGCTCGAATGTGATTTCGTAGTTCTCTAGTGCCGAAACTACTAATGGTAGAAGAGCGAGCGCTAGGCCAGCGACGGTTTCAGCGCCCGACATTTTTTCTATCGGGCGGGCTTCAGCGCTCGACGGTGAATTAGATATGCGTAAAAGGACTGAGGGCTGTCAATTGCCCTGTGGGAGATGGTCTTGATCCCTCAGCCGTGTCAGCCTTGACCACGTGCCATCAGTGCAAAGCCTCGCGGGGAAGATCGATCTTCAAACCACAATCACCGCGTTTGAGTCTCTAGGAGATACCTGATGGCGGCAAGCTTCGACAAGCGGCTTGTGGAGCAATGGTTGTACCAGAACCAGAACCAGAGCCGGATCGACTCATACATCCACAGTTCGAATATCGGGACCGACATTGCTGGGCGGCTTTTCGAAGGCTGCTTGGACCTCTTCTCGTTGATATGGGAGAGAGCGAAGGCCCTTGATGGGCTAGAGGGGGAGCAGAAGGTTGCTCTGCGAGAAGAACTAGGCAGGTTTTTCCTTTGGGGCGAAGGCTTCGACCCAAGTCATGGCAAGCTTGACGAGGCTTTGAACGTGTCAAAGGACTTGCGGACCTCGACCATAGACTTCCTTGCTTGCGTGGGCAAAACCTTATCTACAGGTATCTAACTAAATCCTGATACGAGTTGCTTCTGGGGCTGGCTTCGGAGACTGATGGTACAAAGGGCTTATTCAGATATTGAATCCCACGCAACTGGACTATAGGCTCGTCCAAAAGAACAAGGACCTCATATGCCTTCTTGAGCATGCAGCTGGTATTACAGGAGTTGTGAGCAACAGAGGTGATGAGGATAATGAATCCTCTGACATAGAGGGGTTTGGAAACGGCGTTGAAGAAGCCTTGGATGACCTCAGGACTTACATAAGTTGTCTCATGGACCTAGTGCCATCTTTAGAGCGATTAACTTGCTATACCGAATCTACTAGAGCAACAGGAACGGAGCTGCAAACGATTGGGTTCAAGATTTCTGCGTTTGCTAACCCCTATATCATGAAGATTCGCGATAGGTTTCCCAAAGCAAGTGTACGCCTGGCTGAGCGTCTAGGGGAGGCTAATTGGCAGCGACATGAGAGGGTGAGATGGATGGGTAGTCGTGTTGTTGCCGTTGACAAGGAAATCGATGATGGCCTTGCAGCGGCAACATCTATTTTTATACCGTACTCGATGTTTCACGATTCCGGAATTGGGACTTCAAATGGGCAGTCACCATGCTATGCTGCCTCGCATACTTCATTCGTCTCAAGCCTTGCCGATGGAGAGGAAGGCCGCCCTCGGGTTCCTGCTACGCCCCCCGAGGTCCTGGAGGGGAAGCCGTTCTCCTGCCTCATTTGTCGCAAAGTGCTCACGAATATCAAGAACCGAGTAGGCTGGAAGTAAGTGATGCGAATCGATATTCAAAATAGAGCCTTGGGCTAAAATCATGGCAGACTTCATGTTTTCACCGACCTTCAACCATATATTTGCACGTTTCAAGACTGCAAAGATGCGCTAGCCACTTTCCCTACGCGTAGTGAGTGGGTAGACCATGAGTACCTTCATCGATTAGGCACAACATGGCCTTGCACAGAGTGCCCGGAGGTGTTTTGTCAACGGAACTCTTGGCTGAAACACCTGGAATCTACTCATAGCGATATTCTTACTAGCAGGGAAGATGAAAGAAGGTTAGAGGATCAAATTTTGCGATCCCGTGACCAATTCGAGTGTCCCCTCTGTCCTGTTGTAACCGGTTCTACGAAGCGAAGCTTTGGCATGCATGCTGGGAGGCATATGGAAGAGATTGCACTTGCAGTGCTCCCGAGAGAACCGGAATCTGATATTGAAGATGAGATATATTCTCCCTCTTCAGGGGAAGTTGGGCCGGCGTTGCAGGATCAATCGGAGGCCATTCCTGAGCAGGGGAGCGGGAAAGATATGAAGGTTGCATCATCACCAGCCCCCGATGACCAGCCTGGCTCGTGGCGACAGCGCCCATCGGGTTATTCACCTCTGCCGCGCTGTGGAGAGAGCGGTGTAGGTAGTATTACTCAAGAGCCTGGAAGCCAGAGCCCGGTACTCCTGGTGAATGGCTCAGAAGGGGGGAGCGAGGATGGTGGTGGCCCGGGGAACTCAGGCAGCATCGTTCAAGGCGGATTGGAGGGCGGATGTGATTTCGGGGTTGGTGAGGGATTGGAGACGGAAGAGGACGATGCTGGCCTGGGTTCTCCGATCTACTTGCCTGGCGAAGTCGCCCAGGCGGTACCCTCGGAGTCGAACATAGATGACCGACCCTTTAAATGCCCGGATTGTGAAAGATCATATCCTCGGGCTTGTGACCTAAGGTACGAGTATCCACGCTTAAATTTCTAACTCGTCTCCCATTAGCTCCACAAAGGTCTTCAGCGAATCTAATAGGCAGTAAAACTAATAGGGAACATTCGTGTCGCCTCAGACCTTTTCGATGCACAACCCCCTACTGCCATAGCATCTTCGCCCGCCAGTCGGATCTTAGACGCCATCAACACTCTATTCACGGGCTGAGATTCAGTTATCCGTGCCCGAACCCGGAGTGCAAGCATTCGAGCCCGAGGATGGATAAACTGGCTGTACATCTGGCTGCAGTGCATGGTTATAGTAGGGAGATGGCGTTAAGCTCGATGAATAGGTTGGTATGAGTGGAGCTGGATGGCCTTTGCGATGCGCGGTAGGTTGATCCTTGATGTGTAAATGACTATTCTAACGGGAGGCAATGTTCCGCAGGTACTGGCGTGGAGTAATTAAGCTTAGTAGTGTTGCAGCGAGCTGGCTACACGCCGCACAGCTTGTGGTCCTAGGGATATTGCAACAGCCCCATGACGGCTGGTGTGAGTAGATTGGTAGAATATATAGACTCGCACCTAGTTATCAACAAATACATAGAGGATTGGGGACCCCTTGATGACGTATGACGTCGGACATCAGAACTCGATGCTCTTGGCTCATAACCTGTGGAATAGGCATGGCTAATGCTTGCATTCGTGATGTTGCATTATGCATTGAGGTTAACTAGCGAACGGGCAGGGATCCTAATACAACTTGGGGCAGCACGCGTTGTAGCACCTACTTTTATACGTTGTTGTAACTACCCCGGCAGGGATGGCTGAGCTTAGTCGATGCACACCGATCGGGGGGTTCGCTGGTCGTTTGGGTTCTGCGTCTTACTGCCTAACGAAGACTGCCTCTGAGCTTAATTTCATTGGGATCGGATGCTGGGTGTCTAGCCGATACTTCGCTTATACTCGAAAATTATTTTATTCTCGGGATTTAAAAGATTTTCTGGCATTTGCTTAATGACTCTTTCCTAAGGTCTACCTTCCTATCGAAGGCTTGTCGTCTGACAGGCATAGATGGCTCTAGGTAGTATGTGGAACGAACCCCCAACCCAACTCGGCCGCCTAACTAATTCAAAACATACACTACTAATGACAGCATTTCCCGCTCATCGCCAAATCTCTGTTCAACCCCTGGTCTCGACTCTAGCAATCGTAGTAACACTTCATGGACTTTGCCCCAATAGCGTTCTGGCAGTAACCGATGCCTTGGTTACCGGTATCGAGGATCTCATTCTGGCAGTTCGTGTCGGAGTAAGCGTGGCAGCGCGTAGTCTTGAATTCACCGCCGTTGGCCCAAATACTGTCGAAATCCTAAGAGAGAGTCATAGCGTGTTAGCTCAGGCGGTCGATGAGTAGGTAGCGGGAATCGGGAAAGGGGGGCAGGAGCACGTACATAGACGAAGCAGTTGCCCTCGCAGGTGGGCCTGTAGGAGCCAGCCTCGTTGTTGCAGCCACCGCCGAAGTAGTACTTCACACACTCATCACTGAAAGGGTTCTCGCTGCAGCTACCGGCGAGGGTCGTTGAGACCAGAGCAAGAAGCACAGTGAAATATTTCATTCTTCACTGACGGTTTCTGAGCTTCTGGGTGGATAGGATAGGCTAGATAGCTGGAGGGCCTTCGCGCTTTCGATTGCAGAAGTGTAGAATTGTAGCTGCGGAAGTTGTTTACCGGATAATGAATGTATTTGGGCTTGTGAGAAAACTAGCTGCGGATCACTAACACCGACAACTGATTCTGTAGGAATACATATACCATTATATACTTCCCAAGACCTAGCACTCCCTTACAAATCCACCGAACATCACCATAACCCACTTAGGCAGACCCCCCGCTAACCCCAGGAGGGATGCCTTGTGGGTGGCGCGGGCTTAGAATATAGTCAGGGCTCAAATTTCTACATATCCTACACCTGCTGAGCAGCCGCACTGACTTTCCGGGAGAGCGTACACAGACACGCGGCCGATTCCACAGTAATATCTTACTGTAATTTCACACGGCGCATACAGGGCAGGGGTGCTCGGCTAGGGTTGATTTTCGACTAATGGTCTTGGAGGAGTGTCCTAGAGGAATGAAGAATGTCCTGGGGAATGTCCTGGAAGAATACCCTAGAGGCCCGTGTTATCGAGAGCGCATTAATTTCAACGACGATGGGAATTTCCGAGCTGACGTTAGGAGGCTGTGCCCGCGAAACAATGACGGGGTAGCGAGATAGTTTTTCCGACCCCAACTTTCCTCTGACGGGGGGCGGCCGCCGGTATTGAAGCTGAGCCTATTCGGCTCTCTTGGCCAATGTGGCCTTCCTTGTCTATGTAGCCCGGGCTTACTCGAGCGGGCTGACTAAGCTTGACCGGCCTGTACTGTTGAAACCTCCTCCATAGCCACAGACTCGGCTTTCTTACCCATTAGAGGCCTCTCGCCGATTCTTGTCTAAGCCACAGCCCCATATTATCGTTTTACAGGTATCCGTGAATCTCGAAATGACATCGGACGGAGGTGGGTTGTTTCAGGATTTGTAAACATGCAATTATCCTGATATCAGGTAATGGGAAGTTGGTCCTTGTCTCTTCCAACTATTCAAATTAAGCTGTGAATCTCCGCTGCATGTGCTGATTGCTTTGGGGCTGAGCTAGACCTTCATCTTGTGCTGAAAATAGGGCCCCAGAGTGAGCTTGTGACCTGCTTTGAAAGCTTACGGCAAGACTGTGGACATTGGAGTCGACGATGCAGCTATAAAACCCTAGGCGGTAACCCGTCCACTTTTTGACTTGTCCTTCACATCAACCGTCCCCTAGCGCAAAGCCACATCTTGTACACACTCCTTCTATACAACCTTCAACGCATCCTTACCAATCTTACTATCCGGTGGGTTCAGAGAGACGACCCAGACTTTGCGTGCTCCGCTAAGCTTGACTGCTAGAATATACTTTGCTCGCCATCATGTACCTCCTCAAAGTGATTGCGCTCCTGAGTCTCAGTGCCCTTGGCCTCGCTGGTGACTGCGAGGCCGGCATAGGTAGTGATGAATGCGTCTCTGTATTCGCCGATGGGGGCTGCGGCTCTTACGAGACATCCTACCGCCCTACCTGCGAAGGGAACTGCTACCGGTAAGCCCTACACCATCCATCTCTGTGAAACCTTTGCTTCGCGCCGCATTTTGCTGATCCAACTCGGGTCCTACAGCTACCCTTTCAAAGGCCTTAAGGTGAAGGGAAACAGCTTCAGAGGCACCAACTGCGTTGCCTACTATGACGACAATTGCCAGCAGGCGATTGCCTCGACGGGCAATCAATACGGAGAAAGCGACTGCGTTAGCTTTGATCACGGCGGTGGCGCACAGTCGATGCAGTGCTACTTCGACTGCTAGAGGCCTCTTCTGTGTCAATGTTTCGCTCTATGTACTTCGTCACAGTGCCTCAGCCAATGCATGTACATGTACTTGCAGCGTCCACTCTCTTCAAGAGCACTACCGCTCACTTGTTGATGTCAACTTAAGCAGCTCGTTCCTACATGTTCTTTTATTAAGTTAGCTTGGTAGAAACAACCTTTTAACGTTCACCTTGTGCCCGCTTGATTGCCACTCCCATTTACAGTGCTGTACACAAAAATGGCCTTTTTCGCCGGTTCGAAATTGAGGCAGCCAACACGAGCGACCTAAACCGTGTTATGAAGATAATGTTACACTGATGTGGAGAAAAGAAGTATCACCTCAACGCCAAGGTCTGACAATATAAAAGGAGAACGCAAAGCAAGTACCAAACGTACAGGCGCTTAGCTACGCAACTGTAGCCCGAATGATGGTATCCCACGGGGTCTTCACAGCCCTAACAAGCTCCACTGGATAGTCAAGGGCCTCCGCAAAGTCAAACGTGCGACCGAACCTGAGATCCGTAATCTGATTCGCAATTTTGGCCAGGGTGATGCGCTGGTTTGAGAGGTCGCTCGGAAGGTAACCCCAGTCTTTACGGACGGTCTTTCGGCGCTCCTCAAGGTATTCGTCCTCGGGATAAAAGTCGTAGATAACGTAGACTCCGTTAGCTGCACCATCCCTCCCAAATCTCATCACAGCATGGAACTGCGTGGAAGACCAAGTTCCATTGGCAGCATCCTCATAGTTCCTCAGGTCGTCAGGGTCATCAGCCCAGTACTCAAGATTTCCGATCTGGTGAAATACGAAGCCTGCATAGTCAAAGTCGTCGGACTCGTTAGATCTGGTGCTCTCCTCTGAAAAGTTCGCCTTGCGGCTCCGAAAGGGTATTGTCGGTTGGACATTGGTGTTGACACCGAGGACGTTCATGGAAACGAGCTCGCGATCGGTCTTGGGGTCTTGTTGGTCCGGTAGTAGTCCATACGCTCCCGGGACGATGCGGTAGATCGTGCCAGCCCGATCTCTTCCAACGGGTAGCCATGGGACAACGCTTCGTTCCAGAACATTCACGAGCTTCCCCCGGGCGATATCGCTGTTGAAATTCATTGTAACAAGCACCTCCGTCAGCTCCTCTGGCGAGATGTTAGTCATTTCCCGCTCGTTCAGCCGCTTGTCCGCTATCGCATCTGACCAGTCATAGAAGGCCATGCGATCAGCCTTATCTGGCCACCTTTTATTGAGGGCCTCTCCTAACTTTGGCCGTGTGGTGCGTTTTTGTGCTAGTCTCTCGTTCCAGAAAGCCTGAAATTCTGCGGCAGTAGGCATGATGGATGGTAGGCAAGGGAACGAAATGGCTGGACGGTTTGCTCGGTGCCGCTGAGGTAGAGGATGTGGTGAGGTGAATGTGCGAGAAACTCAACAGTTGGCTAATGTCGCGTGCTACTTATACCCGAGTCCGACAGTGATGTAATTGCCGGTATTCACGGAGCGGACAATGACCACAGTGCTATAGAGAAATTGACAATAGCACTCGTATGGTGTCTCCGCAGCCACTTCATAGCGCCGGGTTAACCCAACGCAACAGGGTAGAAATGTAGAAAAGTAATTAGAATAACTAAACTAGACATGGTGATTCTATTTCTACGATTGGAATTAAATAATCTCTACAATTGCATTAGTTATAATGCTGCGAAGTTGTGATCGGAATGGTTTTTCAGATAGAATTATTAGTTAGCGAGCCAATAGGATAATTCAAAGTTTTTCAAATTTGATTTTCCCTGCCGAGACTTGGCGAACTCTAAACCAAACTCTAAAAGCTAAGTCTCCGAGCGGCGACACCATTGAAATTCTGAAGAAGCCAAATTGAATATTAATCCCTTAATTAAGCTATGACCGCAACGCCAAGGTACAGCCTAGCTAGTAGTCCCCTTCGGAGTACGGGGTGTACTCCAATCTTTTTGGTGGTA